>PISW01000824.1:0-94958 GCA_004023785.1 Mungos mungo
CCCTAAAAGCATATATATTGACGCATTTCGAATAAACTCTCTCTCTTCCACTGACCAGGAAAATCGTGAGTGTGTCTTTGCTTGCTGCGTCTTTCTCTGTCCCCCTTCTCTCTCCCTCCCCTCAGGTGTAGGACCTGCCGGCGAAGGCGTGTCCTATAGGAGGCGCGCCTGGAGCCGGCAGCCGGCCGGCCGGGCCGCCCCGCCGGCAGCGGGGAGATGGAGGCCCCCGGAGCCGGCATAGGTACACTGGAGCCTGGCGAGTCCCGTGCTGCCACAGGCAGCCGACCGGGGACATGTTCTAGCTGGGAACGCGCCCGGACCTGGCGTTTGTTTTAGACACAAAACATCTTCATCTCCTAAGTTCCCATTCCCTGATACCACCATTTTCTTTGGCTCTGAAGTTTTAAACCTATTAATTATCTTTGGTTTCACTCTCATCTCCCAGAAAATTATTTCCTGTGCCCTGATAATTTTTTCATTACAAAGTCTCTGACAGCTAACTTTGTCTTTCCCTTCCCCTTGCCTTCAATCTGATTCAGGCTTTAAGACCTTTAATGTGGAGCCGAGAAGCCGGGTTTCAAGGATAAACTATATAAAAGTAAAGAAGAGGGGCATCTGGGTGGCTCCATTGGTTGAGCATCTGACTTCAGCTCATGTCATGATCTCAAGGTTCATGGGTTCAATCCCCACATTGGGCTCTGTGCTGACAGCTCGGAGCCTGGAACCTGCTTCAGATTCTGTGTCTTCCTCTCTTCCTGCCCTTCCTCCGTTCATGCTCTGTCTCTTTCTCAAAAACAAAATAAACATAAAAAAATTTAAAAATAAGAGTAAGGAAGATATTGCAAATAACTTAAAAATTGGTTGAGTTCTGAGCATTTAAATTAATGTAAATTAACTGGTCTCATGCTTACTATGACTCTGTGAAAGAGACATGTGTATTGTTATCCTATAGAGAGGAGAAGACTAATAGGGAGAGAAATTAACTTGCCCATGAAACAGATATACATACGGTACCAAGTGGGTCCTAGACTGAGTCAAGACCGAGTCTAAAGTATAAGCCTTTACTGCGACAAGAAACACCCTCCAGGGGCTGGGCAGTGAGCCCATCGGCAGCCTGATGGCATCACTGTGCCTCTGCTCCAAGGCAAGTCCTCTCAAATCAATTTGAGTGGTCACAGAAATGTGTTCCAGGGATCAATGCCCTATCTATTCTGATACATTCTTCTTCACCCAGAGCTTTAGAGGAAAGATAAAAATGGAATCTATCTAGTTTATTGGTGATACTTTCTTGGTTAAGGGGAAGATCTATTTGGAATCCCAGTGGGTTCAGCTTCTGCTGGGTTGGCCCTAAGTATGTATAGCTGCCCTGCCCTCAGTCACTAAGATCATCCCTCTCTACACGGAAAAGTGCAAAATGCATGAAAAGGAGCTGGAGTTTAACCATAAACGGCCCTGCTAGCACCAGAGGAAGATAAAAAAGCAGTTGCCCTTGAAAATACCCATGTCACTAACAGAAAGCGATTCCTGCATGAATCTGAAGGGACACAAAGGGAAGGGCGGGCAGGGGGAGAGGGAAATTACATGACTGCCAGGGCTGCCTCCATGATAGAAAGTGTTTGCTTTGCTTTTTGGAATGAACCTCCTTACTATGAAATTCATCTTCAGTTGTGTATGAGGCCTGGGGTGGTGGAACACTGTTCCCTCTGAATCTGATGGTCCTCTTAGCACAGATTGGGAAGAAGGTCCCAGAGCCTGGGCTGGGTAGCCTGGAGGACCAGGAGGATTTGATCTTTTTGAGAGCCCAGGAATACTTCATCCAACTGTCTATTTCATCAGCTAGACAACCAGTGGTCTGCCAGTGGCTTTTGGCCAGAGGCATGGCTCAAAGGGCTATAATCCTGGGTGAAATTGGCAAGATCTGAGCTTTCTGCCTGTTGAAATCCATGCTGGCTGGCACAAGAACAGAAATTTCTTTTAAAATTGAGCATGTCGGCCAAATTAATCTTATTAAACTCTAAATGACATCCCATTGAAGAAAGCTCATTGAAGGAAGGATGTTGCTATATTACTATTTCTTCTCAACCATAGAAATCTTAGGAAAACAATTTTTTTGAATATCACAGAATGTCCGGGATAGAGGTAACCTTAAAGATTATAGTCTGCCACCCCAATGTTCATAGCAGCACTGCCAACAATAGCCAAAACATGGAAAGAGCCTAAATGTCCATCACCTGATGAGTGGATCAAGAAGATGTGGTATATACACACAATGGAATACTACATGGCAATGAGAAAGAATGAAATATGGCCATTTGTAGGAAAGTGGATGGACCTCAAGGGTGGCATGCTAAATGAAATAAGTCAGGCAGAGAAGGACAGAAACCATATGTTTGCACTCATAGGTCTAACAGGAGACCAGGAGAAACCTAATGGAGGACCAGGGGGAGGGGAAGAGGGAAAGAGAGTTGGGGAGAGAGAGGGATGAAAAACTTGAGAGACTATTGAATGCTGAAAATGAACTGAGGGTTGAAGGGGAAGGGGGAGAGGGGAAAAGAGGTGGTGGTGATGGAGGAGGGCACTTGTGGGGAAGAGCACTGGGTGTTGTATGGAAACCAATTTGACAATAAACTATCAAAAAAATTTTTTTAAATTAAGAAATAAAAAAAAGATTATAGTCTGCCTTAGAAATCCTCCCATCCAACTACTTTATTTTACAAATGCTTGGTATGAGGAGAAAGAATGTTCATCAGGCTATGTGAATTACCTACGGGTATTTTTTAAGTTGAAACATAAAATACATGCAGTATATAATATCTCTAATCCGGTGTATGAAATAAAATAAAATAAAACTGTTGATGGTTTCTTTTAGTCCTTTAAAATAAAAGTCAGTATAATCTAATCCAAAGACTCTTCTGAGGATAACTTACAATAGTTCATAATGTAAAGTTCTAATTTATACTATTCCAGTATTGATTCAAATGTCTCCTCTGGCCCGGCTGAAGTTTTTTCCATCACTATAAGAAACCTCACAAATCACTTTCTTTTTAAGCCCTGATTCATTCTTGGTATGTTTTCTCAGGTTTGAGTCCACTGCCTTTCCTGGATCACCAAACACATCTTGACTTCCTTCTTTTTGTGTACTTTTCTCTTGACTGAACTTCTAATATGGTGAAAGTTCTTGTTCCTCAGGTTCTCAATTGTCAATGTGAATCACAGTTTAGGAAAACTAGGCAAAGTTCAGCATGAGTCACACTATTACTGCCGCTAGCAGCAATAGTTTAAAAAAAAAAAAGTGTTTAGTAGGTGGGAATTTTTACGAAGTGGATTACCTTGTTTTATCATGACACCTGATATTAGCAGGAGATTGGTGATATATTAATATCTCCATATTACAGACAAAAATTGGCTTAGAGTTAGGAAATTTGGCCAAGGTCACACAAGTAACGGTAGTAGAAGCAGGATTTCAGTCCCAGTGTTCTGATATCAGAGCCCTCTCTCTTGACTATGAACTTGTGGTGGCCCATGGCAAGAGACGAAGCTGGAAACTAATTTGGGACTGGGTTTTCTGGGAGGCTTCAAGCATCGGGCTGAGTGGCTGAATATGAGAGGGCCACCTGACCCAGCCTGAGGGGCCCGAGAAAAATTTCACATGAATTGCCCTCAGAGCTGATTTTTGAATGGAAAGTAGGAATTTATATAGCACAGGTGTGTTGCTTGATCCGTGGGAAGAACATAGGGGAAAGAACAGAGGTATAAAAAAGCATGGTGTATTTGGGTACTGCATAAAATGTAATAATCATTGTATAGATAGACTGATAACTCAATGGATGGATTTGTGGATAGATGGATGAGTTTTGATGGAAATTAGTATTAGAGAGGAAGGTGAACTAGTTCAAGGAGCCAAACGTTCTGAATGCTTGACATGGACTTGGAGACCCCTTCTCACAGCATTTCCACGAGGCAGAAGCTGTGGTCCTCCTCATTTGACAGATGAAGAACAGGAGTCATGATCTGAGCCGAGGCAGCCTGGCATCATAGACCATGACCCCAACTGCTACAGTCAATAGGCCTTCACAGCACAATGTGTGTAGGTTTGGGTACCTTCTGACTTAGAGCTTACATTCCAGGTTGGTCACTTTTCAGCTGTGTGAATTTGTGACATATAGTATTCCGAGCTACATCAGAAAACGCAAATAATTAGACACACCTAGACAGTTGTGTGATTAAGTTATCTGAAGATTCTTTAAGACATGTAAGGTTCTCTAAAGATAACTTAAGATAAAGATAACATAAAAGAACTAATATTTAACAAGTAGCTTGGCCAGTGTAACTGAAGTTACATCTTCATCTGGGACTTTCTTGCCAGCCTGGAGAATATGCATAAATGACACAAATAATTATGTTCACCCCCTTACCGCTGGCAAACTCTCCAGTACTGACAGCCACTCAAGTGCCCATTCACATGTACCACTTTCATGGAAAGAAAGTGTGAAGTGAGAGTTTTATGCTGAGTCATGATGTCATTTTTATGTCAAGGATCTAAAAAACAGTTGTGAATGTGTCAGAACTCGGGTACATTATAAACATGTGCTTTCCTGAGAATCTCCTGGAAGAGGAGTTTCCCCCAACCAAGAGATGATTAAGGAAGCAATGGAAATAGAATGGTTGGTGAGCATTTAATATATATAGTTGTAGATTTGAGACTAAAAGATGGAAGAACGATATTTAAATGTTGTCGTTCTGACAAGGTATAAATCATGCAATCAAAACATGAAAGGACAAGAAAGAGGAAAAGAGGAAAGCAGAGTAAGTTCACTGATTGGTGAATAGACAATTGGTGGGTGTTATAGGAGAGTATTAAAAACTCACAAACCAGAGGCACCTGAGTGGCTCAGTGGCATCTGACTTCAGCTCAAGTCATGATCTCACAGTTTGTGAGATCAAGCCCCATGTTGGGATTTGGGCTGACAGCTCAGAGCCTGGAGCCTGCTTTGGATTCTGTGTCTCCCTCTCTCTCTCTGGCCTCTCCCCCCACCTGCCCCTGTTTATGCTCTCTCTCTCAAAAATAAACATTAAAAAAGAAATTTAAAAAAACAATGTAAAATAATTCTTATGCCAAGAGACATTAAAAAAAATAACCTCACAAACAAGATAATAGAGATTAAACAAGGAAATATGGGCTAGAAACATTTTTAAAGGAACCAAAAAAAGATACTGTCCCCCAAAAGTACAAAAATAACCACTAAAAAAGTAGAAAAAACAACTACTAGAAAAAAATAAAAGGGCACATTAATGGAAAAACTGAAGAAACCCAGATAAAGTCTGGAGTACAGTTCACAGTAATGTACCAATGTTGGCTCTTAGATGTTCATGATAACATAAGCCATTAACCACAGGAGAAACTTGCTGAAGAGCATATGGAACTCCATGGTATCTTTTCAACTGTTCTGTGACCATAAAATTATTTCAAATCAAAAGTTTGTTTTGAAAACTTTTAAATTGAAAAACACTTCTATCAAATAGCTATCAAGTAAAAGGAAGTATACAACCAATATAACAGAATTTCTAAACATTATTTTTAATTCAGATATTTTTGAATTACTCTGAAAAGCATGACCAAATTGGCCTACTTATCATTCATAAAGTATTTAAAATGTATTAGGCCTCCTAGAGTCTGTATACCAAAACCAACACTTAAAGCCATACTATTAAAGAATTATGATGGCAAAATTGAGGACTTAAATGCTTTTTATATTACGGCCAGAGCTACAATCAAAGGAAGCCCAAAGAAGACTCACTGTTTCTTTTTAATCTTTATGATGATTAACACACTACAATTCAGAATCTATGGGATATACCTAAAGCTGTTTATAGGGAAAAATTCATAGCCTTCAATCCTTTATCAATACACTGAGTGGAATAAAAAAATAATCTAAATTTCCAACTCATAACAGCCAAACAAAACATCTATCAGTACAATAACAAAGTAAACCAAAATATAACACAAGGAAAGAAATAATCAATATAAAAACAAATTCATGAGAAAGACAACAGAAAATTAGCAGATCTAATTAGTCAAACGAGATATGAATATTTTAATAACAAAATAAACAAAGCACTACCTAACTAATTTGTGCAGAGAAAGCACAAATATACAAAATTAATGACATCAAGAGAGAAGAATTTTTCCTTTTTAAATAAGTCTACTTTGCAGACCTCTATACAAACACACTTGAAACACTGGATAAATGGATAATGTTCTAGAAAAATAGGAAAATACAGTTTTTCAAATTTGACCCCATTAGATATAGATTTCAAAAAGATAAATATCTGTAGAAGAAACAGAAAGTTCCTAAATTTGTTTGCACACTTTCAAATTTTAAAAATTCAACTTAAAAAAAGAGACATTTCAAAATAAATTTCAAAGATGGAGAGGTAACAGGAGACTACATATTCCACAGTACTTCAAATTTTGATTTGTTTTAATTTGTTCCTGTCTGTTACTCTCTTCTGCGATTCCCCTCCATTCATAGAAGTCCATATTTGTAGGATGAACATTGGTTCAAAAAGAACATTCTTTTTTTTTTTTTTTAATTTTAGAAATGTATTTTTGGGGAAGGGAAGAAGGAAAGAGAGTTGGGGAGAGAGAGGGATGAAAAACTTGAGAGACTATTGAATACTGAAAACAAACTGAGGGTTGAAGGGGGAGGGGGGAAAAAGGTGGTGGTGATGGGGGAGGGCACTTGTGGGGAAGAGCACTGGGTGTTGTATGGAAATTAATTTGACAATAAACTACTTAAAAAGAGAAATTTATTTTTTTAATAGTTTATTGTCAAATTGGTTTCCATATAACATCCAGTGCTCTTCCCCACAAGTGCCCTCCCAAAAAGAACATTCTTATGTAAACACCTCCATGGGGCTCTAATTCATATTGAGAGATCTCCAAGAACTTCATCGATAATGTAACTTCAGTTCTTTGTTCCTCCACCTAATCCCAAATGGTAAATATACCTTTCATGTATCCCCCTGAAAAACCTTATCCCTGCTTGAAATATCAATTTGTGAAAGGCAAGGAAAAACATCAAGTTCCAGTCAAGAGGTTTGTCTTTAAATTTGAAATAAGTGTCTTCACAGTCAGACTTGATAACTGTCTTATGAGTTGTCTTGAGTTCAAACCTGTCAAGATCCCTACTCAACTTCTCCGGACGGAGTCATCTCCGTGCTCCGATCTCTCCCCTCAGGAGCATTTTACCGTTTTTATAAACCATCAGTAGAGCGGGTCAAACAACAGCTTCTTTTGGTCATTACCCTGCCCTTGCCATTTCTGAAGATACTATCATCGTTGTGATACGGTTTTGTGTTATTTTTTCTGAATTCCGTCAGGGTCCCAGCTAGTTTCATAATAAACCCCAGTAGAAATTATTGACATGAATAATCGAAAGTTGTAAACAATTTGTATGGTTCATGCTGAATTAGTCATTATATTTTAATGAGAATAAGAAACTGCTGAATGACCTTTGTTATCAAGAGATAATTAAACATACTCCTACTTGATGATTCTTTTTCTTGAATTTCCTGGAGTTTTTGTTGAGCCGGACTCTTAAGAAATAATGTTTATCAGACTGGTGCTATTTTTTCATTTATAAATTTGATGATATGAGCAAAAATTATTTTTACTGTTAATTAAAAATGAACAGAAAAATCAAGCTTCCCTTCTAGAGGGATTATAATGAATGAACAGATAACTGTACAGAAGTCAGAGACTGTTTAGTTTCAAAGAGGAAAATGTCATTTTTTTCCTGAAATATTCTCCATAGAAAAGGAAGTTAAAAGATGCTACAAAGTATCGTGGGGCACCTGGGTGGCTCAGTCCGTTTAGCATCCGACTTCCGCACAGATCTTGATCTCACGATCGGTGAGTTCAAGCCCTGCATCGGGCTCTGTGCTGGCAACTCAGAGCCTGGAGCCTGCTTCGTATTCTGTGAGTGGCAGAGGGGCAGCGAGAATGGGAGACAGAGAATCCCAAGCAGGATCCGCACTGGCAGTGCAGAACCTGACTTAAAGCTCGATCTCACATGAGATCATGACCTGAGCTGAAATCAAGAGTCTGATGCTTCACCGAGTCACTCAGGCGCCCTGAAAGTATGCTGGTTTTATTGTTCATTGACCATGTGTCTCTTCAGTTTCCTTCTTTCTGTGACTTATCTTTCTTCTAGAGTTCAAGACAAATGTTTTCATTTCTCATTATTATTTCAGGTTCCATTCAGTTGGGAAGGGAATGAGGAGCATGGAAATTGATAAGTGCAAAAATCCAATTCAGTTGAAACTGGTTTTTCATGGTTCAATCTTCAAAGACAGTTACAGTTAGGTTTTAGGGGCCCCTCATTCTGCTGCAGTGCGGATGCCCACTTACTTATCCAGCAAATATTTCTGACATACCAACCATTGGAAAGGAATGCTGCTGGGCTCTGGGGACTCCATGGTGAGAACAAGACAGAGACCTGGCCCCCACAAGTATGGAATCTAGTCAAGAAGGCAGAGTAACTAAAATAATCAGGTAAATTTTTTTTAATTTTTATTTATTTATTTATTTATTTATTTTTATTTATTTATTTATTGACAGAGAGATAGAACAGGGGAGAAACAGAGAAAGAGGGAAGGAGACTACAAAGCAGGCTTCATGCTGTCAGTGCAGAACCTGATGTGGGGCTTGAACTCAGGAACTGTGAGATCATAACCTGAGCTGAAACCAAGACTTGGACACGCAATATACTGGGCCACCCAGGCACCCCAAAATCTCATGTAAATCATGTAAATTAATGTAAGCAATGGTGCCTTCAAGAAAGGAAAGATAGGTGAAATGATGAGATGCAAGAGGGAGACCTGGAACATTCTATCAGGCTCGGAGAAGGCTTCTCTATGGAAGGGGCATTGTAGTTGAGAGCTGAAGAAGAGAACGTGTAACTAGCACGAGGGTAAGGAATGGGAAGGGTAACTGAGCAGGGGCTTGGACGGTACCCAGCTTCTGTAGGAGGAGGACCGTAGGTGGAATGAAGAACCATAAATACCTCATAAGATGACTTCACAGTAATGCATCAGACATTTTGAGGAGGAAGAAGTAGAAAAATGGGTCACTGTATTTAGCACAAAGTACTGAATAAACTCTGGCTTCTAGTACTATCACATTCCATTTCAAATTGCTGCCTCTCACATCTCTGTACAGCGGCTGCTCACCCAGCCAGCATCCAAACTCACCCCTCAGCCCCCAGGCAGCAGCCCTCTTCAGTGAATATTCTAAAATCTGATCTGTGACATAGCAGGAGAGGTCCTTCAATACATAAAATTAATGTATTGGCCATTCAACCAACACATGTTAAGCAGGTTTGGAGTTAACAGTAGTGACAGCTGGGGTGCCTGGGGGGCTCAGTTAGTTAAGCTTCTGGCTTCGGCTCAGGTCATGATCTCATGGTTCATGGGTTCGAGCCCCGCGTTGGGCTCTGTGCCGATAGCTCAGAGCCTGGAGCCTGCTTCAGATTCTGTGTCTCCCTCTCTCTCTGACCTTCCCCTCCTCATGCTGTCTCTCTCTGTCTCTCAAAATAAATTTAAAAAAATAAAAATAAAACAGTAGTGACAGCTAACAGTTGCTGAGTATGTACCATTGTGTCCCCAGTGTTGTAGGGATAGTGGCCTCTTCCCAACAATTTTATGAGGTAGGTACTTCTATTGCAATTATACTACATATGGGGAGAAAGAGGTTAAAGAATTTCCCAGTGGACCTTTAATTCAATATACACTGATACATGTCAATTATTTTTCAATAAAACTGGGGAAAAGTAAATTTAAAAAAAAAGAAATCTTGGGTACCTGGGTGGCTTAGTCACTTAAGCAGTTGACTCTTGATTTTGGCTCAGGTCTTGAGCTCACAGTCATGAGATGGGCGAAAGCAGAGCTTGCTGGGAATTCTCCCTCCCTCTCTCTCTCTCTGCCCCCCCCTCTGATCATGCTCTCTCTCTCTCTCTGAAAGAAAGAAAGAAAGAAAGAAAGAGAGAAAGAAAGAAAGCAGGAAGGAAAGAAAGAAAGAAAGAAAGAAAGAAAGAAAGAAAGAAAGAAAGAAAAGAAAGAAAAGAAAGGAAAACTGTATCTCTAGACTGTGAGAGTTTAACCACTGTTCCATCCTGTCTATTGTTAAGAGGGACAAAGGCCCTTGCTCACGTAGAGCTTACAGCCTACTTGCAAAGAGGTGGGGAGATGGTGGAAATTCAATGAACCAGTAAATAAATATGGTGGATAATTGGGGTTTGTGATTAACATTACAAAGGAATTAAACAGTGGTGTGATGCATAAGGAATGGGAGTGATCAAGGGATACGACTTTGAAAACCATTTTCAAAAATGGCTTCTCAGGGGAGGGGCCTTAGGACTGAGATCTAAAATATGGGCCAGAGAGTTCTGTGAAGAGGCAGGGAAAAGATTTCTAGCAGAGGAAACAGCAAGTGCACAGATCATGAGGGAGGGCAAGACTGTTGTGTGGGAGGAACCGAGAGAGGCCAGAGCAAGGAGGTGAGAGTGGAGTGAGATAAACCAGATCGTGTAAGACCCTGTGCCCAGTGGGAGGTTTGAGTGTCACTGGAAAGGCGACAGGAAGCCAGTGGACTTTTTAAAGCAAGGACCAAAATAAAAAGGGTCTGATTAATATTTTTAATTTTTCCCATTAACTTCTGTTTGGAGAATAGATATTTGGAGTCAAGGGTGAAAGAAGAGAGACTGGTTCAGAGTCTCTCTTGTATTCTATCAATTGTATTCTATCAATACAGAAATGGCTGTGGTTTATAGTAGGGTATTGACATTGGACATGGAGAGAAGGGATAGACGTAAAAAGTCTTGCTAACACATTGGACACAGGGAATGAGAGGAACAGAAGAACCAAGGATGACTCCCAGATATTTTGGCTCAAAGGACTACAAATGGTGGTCCCTCCCCAGGGAGGAAGGGAGGTACAAATTTGGAGGGGAAAGTCACAAGTTCTAGTTTAAATGTGAAGTCTGAACTACTTTCAGACTTTCCTGTGAATGTGTAAAGCACAAAGTTGTATATGTGAGGTTGGAGCTTAGGGCTAGAGAGGGGAAGGTAAGGGTCATCGACATGCAGATGGTACCGAAAGCCGTGGAGATCACCTAAGAGAGGGAAGAAACCAAAAGGCGTGGGCCATAGTTTCTCGACATTGTTGGCTAATTCAGATTCTCTATCTGAATGGCTGTCAGATTCACTATGGGTTAATGGTAACAAAGCAATAATGATATATCCTGCTTCAGGTCGAAGGAATCCAGGACTAACCCTCTTTCTTTCCCTTTGTTCTTGACTGTTCCTCTACATTCCTGGCAAGTAAGGAGATACTTTTATTCTTTACCCTACCAGTTTCTGAAATTGGTTGAAAGATTTATAGGGGAGGGAGGGGATGCCTCCTGGAGCAAAATAAAACATAATACTTAGATCACAATTCAACTTTCCTTCAGCTGAATCCCACATGTATGAATCCCTTACAGATGAATCTGCAGAAAGGGCCCTATTCCTTTGCCTTTCGGGAAGTTCATAATAAGGGGGTCAGCAATGTTCCTAACCTCTTTATGGAAATCTGATCAATCTGAGTTGACATTCCACGGAGAAGCGAAAAAGCACAAACTTCTGTCTATCAACAACGTAATCATATCTGACAATCCAGTTCAACACCCCCATTTACCGGGACCCAGAAGATTCTTTTGTCAGTCAATCAACCAGTATT
This sequence comes from Mungos mungo, assembly GCA_004023785.1. Lineage (NCBI taxonomy): Eukaryota > Metazoa > Chordata > Mammalia > Carnivora > Herpestidae > Mungos > Mungos mungo. The sequence continues at coordinate 11,779 of PISW01000824.1, forward strand.
TCCTGAGTGCCCTCGGGGTGCCTGGTACTGGATGAAACTGCTTTTGTGAATAAGCAAGCGGATTCACTGCCATGAAAATAGAAATTTAATCACTTGTTCACCCAAGCATTTCCCGTCAGCTTTTCCAATATGCTTTTTTGTATGTGAATGACTAAGAGTGGCTGCTGCAAAGGCAGCCTGCAAATCCCAGCAGAGCCCCGAGAGGAGAGATGACTCACCGGCACCTGACGCCAAGCCTCTGTTTCTTTCAGAAGAGTAGGAAGAGAACAGTAATGTCCCGGGTAGAATGACCGAGATGTCCTTCCGAATCCACGGTAGGTCAGAACATCTTCCTCCTCCCCACGCCTGGCAATGATGATTTCAACCCAAAGAAAATTTAAACTGTGAACACTCCACAATTTCAACGTCAAGTTGACTGAAAACGTGGCAAAAGACATTTCTCTCCCTGTCAAGCAAGACCAGGTCTTTGTCGTGAGTTCTTTTTCTTTGGGAAATGCTAAAGGCATGCGGTGCTTTGTACGGATCTGTGTCTGAGTTCTGGCGGCTCTTAAAAACAACAAACATTGTATTTCTCACAATTCTGGAGGCTGAGAAGTCCAAGATCAAGGTGCCGGCAGATTTCATGTCTAGTGAAGACCTTCTTTCTGGTTTGCAGATGGCTCCCTCCTTGTTGTGTCTTCACAAGGTCAAGAGCAAGCTTTGGTCTTTTTCTCTTCTTCCTTATCTTCCTTTTTTTTAATGTTTACTTATTTTTGTATTTACTTTTGAGAGAGAGACAGACAGACAGAACACAAGCAGGGGAGGGGCAGAGACAGAGGGAGATACAGAATCCAAAGCAGGCTCCAGGCTCTGAGCTCTCAGCCCGGAGCCTGACTTGGGGCTTGAACTCACAAGCTGTGAGATCATGACCTGAGCCAATGTCAGATGCTCAACTGACTGAGCCACCCAGGCACCCCTTGTCTCTTTCTCTTCTTCTTTTTTTATTTGTTTAATCTTTATTTATTTTTGAGAGAGACAGAGAGAGAGAGAGAGAGAGAGAGAGAGAGAGAGAGAGAGAGAGAGAGAGAGATAGCATGAGAAGAGAAGAAATAGAGAGAGAGGGAGACCCAGAATCCAAAGCAGGCTCCAGGCTCTGAGCTGTCAGCACAGAGCCCAGCATGGGACTCAAACTCATGAACTGTGAGATCATGACCTGAGGTAAAGTCAGAGGCTTACCCGACTGAGCCACCCAGGTGCCACTTTCTCTTCCTCAAGGGCACTAATCCCATCATGGGGACGCTACCATCATGACCTTATTTGGGCCTAATGAACTTCCAATGGCTCCATGTCTAAACAGCATCATGTATCAACATACAACGTTGGGGAGACCAAATATGCAGTCCACAACAATTTCTTTACAACATATTAACAGTGACTACTTCCAGTTTGGCCTTTCACTGTAGAAAATCCAAGGAATTTCCCAGCTCATGCATGGGGCCATGCCACCACTCACTCTGATACTTATTCAAACAAAGGTTCAAGTGTGCCAAGTGACTCTTGGGTCACAATTCAGCAAAGCTCTGACATCCCCGTGCAAATAGTCAAACACCTTTTGGAAACATTTTGGCTACGTAATAGTTCAGCCTCCAAGGTGTTTGTCCTAGCGCTTCCCATCCAGGCTTGTCTCATTGCTCCACCCCCTGGGCAGTGCCTTCTCTCCAAAGATACTGGATCTCTACTTAACCTAAAATGTTCACACCTACCAATGGGTTCCTTGGTTTTCTGCTGGGAGCCGCATTGGCCTTGCTGGATGACACAGTCACAGCGAGGAAATGGCAGATGTTTGCACAGCTCCTGCCATGAAGGAAACTGGTATCTTCTTCTATTATTGGCTCATATTGGGAATGGTACCACTGTTATTGGTTAGGCCTCACAATGTTCCAAATCAGACCAATATTCCCAACACAGTTACCCCATAAGAAAAAACATTTTCCTGTCCCTGCATAAAGGATTTTAGATCAAAGTGCTATAGATGTATGCCAAAAGGCTTTTCTAATGAGCTTTGCAGACACAAGACCTAAGGGGGGCTAAGAACACAAGAGTTATGATTAACTCTGGCCCATCGAAGAAGAGCCCAACTTAGAGATAAGAAACAGACAAGGACCAGACATAAGTTGCTACATATACCTTTGCTAATTGGAGTCACAGATACCCTCCCTTGCACTGACTTCAGCTATGAGGATGGATAAAAAATTAGAAACCCAGGTCAAGGTCAACACACACAGGACTCCCATTATGTTTACATCAAGGAAAGGGCTTTCTCTAGCAACTTGTTAACAAACATTCTTTCTCTTATGTTAAGGAGCTGGATAAAATAACTCCCAGCCTATCTATATACAAGTTAACCTATGTTTTAGTTTTGGCATTACTAACTTAAATAATATGTATATTATCCTGTTTTTTACTAAAAACATCTTGTTATTCTCTTGGTTATAAAATTTACTTGACCTCACTGTAAGTGCATTACATGACTTGGTTATAACTTGTTAATTAAAAACAAAGTCATAATTATTGGCCAAAAACCAACCCATACAAAACAAGATAGGGTTGTTACTTTCTTAATCTTGGGAACTGATGCCAAGAATAAGTTGGGATGGTTCTACAAAAATACTTCTGTAACACTTGTTTCTGTACACTTGATGATTAAAGCACCTTATCACTAAGAATTAGAAACTCTAAACAATTCCTATTTTCTGATGTCATGTTATTGCTTAACCAATAAAAAAGACACAAAAGCAGACAGAATGGAGACGCCTGCCTGGTGACCAAGAAAGAAACTCGTGGCTCTCTCATCTCTCTCTCGCACCAACACCGGCCATCCTTTCAGGGACCCCTGGACCTGCTGGAGCTGGACGCTGGCAGTTTTCCTATGAAGTTGCAGTTCAAGTCATATGCCTGTCCACTGCAGTACCCGCTGACCTCTTCTTCAAAATTTTTGTTGGTTGGTTGGTTTGTTTTGGAGAGACAGAGAGACAGAGCATGAGGAGCAGAGAGGCAGAGAGAGAGGAATACAGAAAATCCAAAGCAGGCTCCAGGCTCTGAGCTGTCAGCACAGAGCCTGACGTGGGGCTCGAACCCACGAACCACAAGATCATGACCTCAGCTGAGGTTGGATGCATAACCAACTGAGCCACCCAGGCACCCTTTCATTCTACAAATTTTTATTGCAAAAGCACCAACTCTTTGAGCATATTTTGATATAATAACTTTTCATCATATCTGATGATTTGTTTTCTGGCCCTTGAGAAAGATAAACTTACTTTATCATTGTCTTACTTTTTAAAATTCTTTTACTTAGAGTGCTCTTCACAACGCTGTGTACTAAAGGTTCACCCAGTAAGACTTTGTGGGGCTGAATTGAATTTACGTGTTGGTAACTTTTGGAACTATAGTCTAATGATAGAAGTCTAATGGTAGCATTTCAGATATCATAACAAGTTGGTAGTAAGACCGTTTGGTGTTTGAAGGATTTTTGAGACCCTTTAACATATCCACATATATACTATTATTGGAAGAACTGCCCCTAATTAGTGCTAACTCTGCCCCAGCTCAGGCCTCGATGTGACATCATCATCCAAATGCACACACGTGTGATTGGTAATAGGAAACAAATGATTAATTCACTAAATTAGAGTGAGAAGGACCTGGCCTATGAACTTCACACTAGCAGAGGGCTCATCCTTCTTCCTATGGTGCAAGTCTGTTAAGGAAAGCAAATTGCATGAGAAGTAGATGCCTGATGAATACTGGAGAAGGGTTAAACAGAGCTATTTCAGCGGACTTTGAATGCTGACGCATGGCCTTCTCTTCCTTCTCTAGAGGGATCACATTGTGTTCTCTTGGCATTGGAACCCCAATCCTTTGCAAAATACCTAGAGTCATCATGACAAATTCTTACTCTCCAACTTTCTTTTTTAAAGTTTATGTAAATCTGCATCTTCTCAATACTACATTTTCATTCTATTTCAAAACTCTCTGCTTTTCCCCCTTGTCCCCAGGGCAGCATTTCTGTGCTAGATGTTATTATCACTCTCCCTGGGACTCTTGCCTATTTCACACTTGGAGGACACCTGCCTGATATCTCTCTCTTCTATGTTCAGTCTGGAATCTCCCAAATTTTGGGGTACGTGGAGGAGGTGAGGCAGTTCCGGAAGTTCACACGAAGTAGATCTAAACCCCAGGGTCCTGTTGAAGAAGAAAGCGAGCATCAGAAACAATGAGTGGGGAACAAAATACGCAAATGGTTTATGGTTATTAAGGACAGAGCTTGGGGGAGGGCAGAAGGCCTAAAAGGAAGTGTGGAATAACATAGGAGCGTAGAGGTACTTTGATTTTAACTCTCTAGAAGCCAAGGTGTGATGGTATAATAATAATCCCAATTATAAAAATAAACCCAAGGTGAAATAACCTGAGTAATTTTCCAATTTGAAATAAAGTTGAGATTTGAAGTAAGTTCTCTCTGACTCATGCTTCCCTGAACTTCACATTATAGGCTGAGTCCAAATGCTGCTGGGTCTCAGCTCCAGGATTCAGCCATTGACTTCCTACTTGTTTTCTATACTCTCTCGATACTCTGCCAATACCAATTTTAAAGTGAATGATGAAAGTCAGAGACACCTGCCTGAAATATATCCTAAATTTTATTGAACGTTATCCCATCTTCCATATTTGCTTCCTTATCCCATTTCTAAAATAGATCAAGTCAAATAAATTTCCCAACATGTTAAGTATAAACGAATGTTCCTGTATCCTTGAGTGAATCTTCATTTTCTGGTCTCACAATTCATCCAACACAGTTCCTACTGTTCTCTCGCTCTCATTCTTTTCTCATCAGAGGTCTGAATGTCAGTGACTCTTCAGGGCCCTCTTCCAAGTTCTGAAACTCCTCAGAGCACCAGGCCCAGCTCTGGGAGATTCCTCCTCCAATACTCTAGGTTCTGATAACCCCAATATCTTTCTTTTGTTCCCTAGGAGTGGTAACTGCTTCCTACAGCTACTACCTCTGCAATTCATTGGATGCCCTTTTAGCTTCTTCAACCCTCTGTCCTGTCTAAAGACAGTAATTGATACCAGACATTGGAATCCTTTCTATCCTCTGGCTCACTTGTGTCTGAGTAAGACACATAAAGTAGTTGGTAGCTCACCTAAGTCCAGTCGGCACAATGCCATCAATGTCGTAGACTAGTGTGTTATTTTTTGGAGTGTTAAGATGATCAACATTTCTGCAGATTACATTCTAGCAGACAGTAGGTGAGCTGATACAGCCTAAAAAGAAGAAAGAAAGAAAAAGAAAGAAAGAAAGAAAAAAAGAAAGAAAGGAAGGAAGGAAGACAGAGAGAGAGAGAGAGAGAGAGAGAGAGAGAGAGAGAGAGAGAGAAAGGAAGGAAAGAAGGAAGAAAAGAGAAAGAAGGAAGGAAGGAAGGAAAGAAAGAAGGAAGGAGGTAGGGAGGGAGGGAAGGAAGAAAGGAAAAAATGAAAGAGTAAAAAGGAAAGAAACAGTGACAAAAAACAAAAACCAAACCTTGCTTTGAATACGTTCTGCTCTGTAAGTCACAGGTAGGGATGCTTTTTAACCTGAAATAAAATGTCTTGAATAAAATGTTCCTTGCCCCTGGTTTATCCAGATAAAACCAGATAAGAAACCAATACAAGAGGGACAAGCTCAGAGGGGAGCTTGATGGAAAACATGAGATAAACTTTTGGCCATGGCTCCTATAAACTGCCTGGGGCTCTCGCGGCTATATTTAGCCTTCCGAATTCAAGTCCACATCATAAATACAGTCACTAAGAGGAGCCTGATGCCTGATGTAGCTGATATACATTTCACTGTTGCCTTCCAGGGGTGTAATTCACACGTCAACACCAGTTATTCTTGTTTTTCTGCGTCATTCCCTCTCCAGGGGCGACTTTAAATTATCTGTGGGTAGAGAGTTCAGCCAACTAAGAGTAAAGTTTTTAAATTTTCATAAAGCAGATCTTGTACAAATAAAACAAGTGGACATAAAAACATCTTATTCTTCTTTTAGGTATTTTTATTCTATTTGCTTCCTCTCTCAACCCAATAGCCAAAGCCATTCAACCTAGAATGGGCTGAGTATGTGCTGAATGTATGCTCATACCTTCAGAAACTCTTTAGTGCCCATTGCTATGAATCATACCTTTATAAGCTCTAAGGATGAAATGACCAAGACAGAGCCCCTGGTGTTCAAGATGTTAGAGTCTAGAGAGAAATGAAGATAAATAAGCAAGCAATATGAAAGTGGTAAGACAAGAAAGTAGGAGAGCATGAAAGAACCAAGCCCGAGTAGTCACCACCGAATGGGGGCAAGTGGGATAAGAGAAGGCCTCCTAAGGGTGACATATTATTCAGAACTAAAACTAAATGAGCTATCAAGCCATGAAGTCATGGAGGAAACTTAAATGCATGTCACTCAGTGAAAGAAGCCAATCTGAAAAAGCTACATACTGCAGGAGTCCAACCATAGGACCTTCTGGAAAAGACAAAACTATGGAGACAGTAAAAGATCAGTGATTGCCAGGGTTGAGGTGGGGGAGAAGTGAATGGGCAGAGCACAGGGGATTTTTAGGGCAATGAAAATATTCTATATGTTATCATGACAGATACATCTCATTATAAATTTGTCCAAACACATTGCATGTATAACACAAAGAGTGAAGCCTAAGGTGAACTATGGACTTGGGGTGGTTACGATGTATTAATATAGGTCCATCCTTGATTAAATTAAATTTTTAAAACAAAGAACGTGCCATTCTGGCGAATGATGTTCCTAATTTAGGCGGGGAGATGATACCTGCGTCAGGGTAAAGGATATACGGAAAATACCATAGATTTTGTTGTAAACCTAAAAATGCTCTAATAAAATAAGTTCTTACAAAATAGTAAAATAAAACAAGGACAATAATATCCACTTTATAAGGTTGCTGTGAGGCTAAAGGAGAAAACTAAGGGCGAGCACCTTCCATGGACAACATTGTCCCCTTGGACCCCCACCCCCACACGCAGTGAAGGCAGCATTTTCCATGAAACATTACTTCTCTGGGCTGCTAGTAAGTACTTTCCGGGAAAATGTTCCTATATTTAAATACAATTATAAAACGTGAAGTTAAAAGGTCTCTTCATCGGGTGCCTGAGTGTTTCAGTCAGCTAAGTGTCCAACTTTTGATTTCAGTTCAGGTCATGATCTCACAATTTGTGAGATCGAGCCCCATGTCAGGCTCCGTGCTGACAGCTCAGAGCCTGCTTGGAATTCTCTCTCCCTCTCTCTCTCTCCCTACTTGCGTGCATGCACTCTCTCTTCCTCTACCTCAAGATAAATAAATAAACTTTTTTAAAAAGTCTCTTCACAATTGGAGTTTCCAGAGCCTGCAACAGACTAAGATGTGACTTTTAAAGCAATTTTCAGCACAGGACCTTATGTTCTTGAATATTTTTTGCAGTGACTTGGATGTGTCACACCCTGGGAAGCCCTAGGGTAAAAGCAGTGTATCCCGAGGACCCCCGGTAAACACTCGGCAGAAATTACCATGAACCACTCACCTCTCTGGAGGCAGTGGGTGTGACAGAGAGGGGCAGGCGGTTCCAAGGAGTGGGCTCAGAGGCCAACACCAAGAAGTCAAATATCAGAGCAGGTGCTGGAGCCGCACGGAGCTGGGAGAAGAATGCAACCAGGGAGTCTGAGGTCAGAGGTCTGAGGTGGAGCCCCAACTCTATGAGCCTCAAAGTTAAGAAGAGAAGAGAAGGAATGGGGGAGTGTTGAATACAGGGCATCAGAGATGGGTGGCAGTTCGGTCTTGCCTCATGGCAAGCCTTGTGACTATGAAACGGGGACCCTGTGGCTTACCTCCTATCTATGACTTGGCATTTTCTTTGTTTGTTTGTTTGTTTAATGTTTATTCAATTATTTTGAGAAGAGAAAGAAAGAGAATCTCAAGCAAGCTCCGCGCTGTCCCGCCAGCAAGTGGGGCTTGAACTCACAAATTATGAGATCATGACCTGAGCCAAAAATCAAGAGTTGGAGCTTAACCAACTGAGTCACCCAGGTGCCCCTGACTTGGCATTTTCTATTCGGATCAAGGCCGAGGTCTTTCAGAGGCAAGGACTGGTGGACAAAAATGGGTCATTTGGCATCCAGCCAGGTGCAAGTTACCTCTTTCCGACCAGTGGACATGTAGAGGCTCATAAAGAGGGCTGGGAGCAGGGCTCCAGGCAGGAGTGTGCGGAGAGGAGCCAGAGATGGACCCCAAGGGTGAAGAGCTCAGTTCCCCGTGTTGCACAGGCTCAGCCAAAGCCCGCTGTGACTGCTCTCGTTCTAGGTCATGAGTTCACAGAGGAGCCCCATGTGCAGGACCTGGGTATCTCCAAGAACATCCAGAACTCTGACGCACCTGAAAAATTCAGCCGCATTCCTCTCTGGTCCTCCTCCTACGTTCAAAGTTCCATTCTTCCATTTGGAATATATTCTTGGCCAATCTAGGAGCATGCAGAAGTCCATTTTTTAAACCTTCATGAGCCAGGAATTTGGTCTTTCACTCAGCTGTTTCTTTGGCAAGTTCCTTAGCACATTTCTCATCCATCCACTCACCAGTATCACGAATCAATTTATATTTTGATTGTGATATGGGTATCTTGGAACAATGTCACTGCAACAGCTCAGTCCTGCTCATTCAAGTACCCACAACTGGGTTCAGCTGACATTATTGAGCACTTTCTAATTGTCAGGCATTGAACCAAATTTTACAAGCTTTACTTCATGTAATTCCCACAAGAATATTAACAAAGGGGAGGGGATTTCCCCCCCAGTGCCCCCTAGTTTTACTGATGAAAAGAATTGAGAAGTTGGGCAAAATCCAAGGTCACATAGAGAGTCAGTGGCAGAGCTGGGATTCAAACCGGCTCCAACTCAACAGCCTTCAATATGACACTGAACAAGAAACTCTAGCTTAACTCCAGCACTAAAGATGGAATCTGGAGATGTGGAATCCAGTTCTAACTCTGCAATTCATTATCCAAATGGGAAAGTCAATTGCTGAAAATAAATGGATTTTAAATGGATTTATAATAAAGACAAAGGATTATGAGATGATCGTATTTAAAGCTCTATCAACTCTAAGTCTGTAGTCCCTGTGTGTGTTTTTTCTAAATTTAATCCACAGATAAAAGGGTAACTTATTGCATTTTTCTTCCTGAAAATATTTGCAATTAAAGGCTCTGGATGTTTTTCTTTTCCCATTCACCCCTTTGAGGCAGTCGTGGATATTTCTCTTGAGCCCTTTCGTCCCTTACCCTTGCGTATCCAGAATTTGCCCCCCTTCTCCAAACCTCTCACATTCCTTTACGGGCAATTCCTACTCTTGCATACGGGGCCCCAGGCACAGTCTGGTAGTGGGGGTGATTCTGAGCGGCTGTTTCCCCCTGTTGGGTTCTGTCCTTCCCCAGGCTGGATTCCTGGACCGCCCATAAGTACAGTGTGCTCTTGGATGGCCAGCCAATCATTTCCCCCCCTTTCTTTTCCTTCCTTTTCTTTCCTTCCTTTTCCTTTCTGTTTTATCATTTTTCTTTCAGTTCCTTTCTCTCTCGCTCTTTTTCTTTCTGAATGAATGAATCTTTTGAAATTGCCTTCGAACTCGCTTTATACCTCCCACAAGAAAAACAGTCTCATTAAATCGGCATGCCTTATTTTCACCCAGATGGTCTGCAGCCAAGTCAGCCCTCCTCCATATTCACCAGACCCGACGTCCAAAAACTTCCAAGTATCAAATTGCTGACCAGTGATTCGAATTCAGAAGATTTGGCAAGATGTCCCATTTCTGCCTCCTATTACCAATGTGACCGGGCTGAAGTCAATGGCTTTCTATGCCTCAGTTTTCTTAGCCGTAATATGGGAACAACACCTACTCGGTGAGTGAGAACACAGTTGTCCAGTGGTGGGAGATCAATATTCATTCAATCAATTATTAAGTGGCTGTAAGAGTGGCATTCTTGAAGTGAGTTCTGGAAGAGAATTCCAACATGGGGGTGAACAATAACAGCATAGATTGGACTAAGCATAGATCTTTTCAGCCTGAGGCCAGTATTCACTTGGCTCTTATGCTCTGGCATTTCAGCTTTGAGAGCTAGAGGGGCACAGAGTAGCTACTGAGCCCGGCTCTCCTGAGCCTCTCACCTGGGCTGGATTTCTTCTTCTGGTTGTGCCCTACCAGTCCTCAGGTGAGTGAGGGAAAAATGAATGCTCTGTGGTTGTTTCTTTGGGACCAGCTCTGATCTGAAACTGAGCCCCCTGCCCCCGTGGACCTCTCTTAACCCCCCCATGGACCTCTCCTAGTCCAAGCTAGTTATTGTATTACAGGCTCCTTGATTCTGGTCCATGAACATAATTCACTCCAAGTGCTTTATGTATTCAGGAGAGGTACTACTAAGTAAGAGGCGTATGCGTGGACAAATGGACGAGCAAACAAAGACATGAATCTGTGAACAATCTTCCCACATTTCCTGGATCTTAAACATTTGAACAACGCCTGCCCCTAAAGTCACCACTATGCAGCCCTGATTATGATTAATTCCTATTTCTTTGTGTGTGAGGTATCTGGCCTGAATATAATCTCATCTAATGGATTCATGAAAGGAACTCTATGAACCTGCTTCACGGACTCTATTTTTTATGTCACTGTAAACAGGAAAAAGGGGTGAATATGGTGAAATAATAGCCAGAAGTATTATGCCTCCACAGGATTTCTAGAGTTTTGGGTAGTCCATCAAATTAGGAGAGACAGAGGTAGAAAACAAAAAAACTATGCCAAATATCAACCAAACTAGCCTTTTCCATGAAGGCATATCTTTTTAAACTTGAGTAAAAATAATAGTAGGTTAATGTGTGTGTTTTTATTTGTTTATTTCTTTTTAAGAAGAAGGAACCAAGAAACTGTAGACTCAAGTCAACTCAACATAATAATGAGTATTCATTGGGAAACTACTATGGATCTGTCCCTTGCCCAATCAGGAAATAAAAACCTGCCCCTATTTTGATGCCAGACTTTGAGCTGTGGACACAAAGAGCCCATCTTTGCCTTCCCGGGCTCCTCATAGTTTAGTTGGGATTTGATGCATATCTTGACCATGGCAGGTACTTAAGAGCTGTGTAGGCAGAACACAGGGGACAAGGAATCCTCCTCTACCTTGGAAGGTCTAGGAGGGTGACCCTTTGGTCCTACAGATGAGAAGGTGTCCTCTGGCACGTGATAGAAGATGGAAATTTAGGGAACCCACTGCATGCCAAGCTCTCTTTAAAGATGTGATCTGGGGTCTGGGAATGTGAGTCCTTGCCCTCAAAAAGCATACATTCTGGTGAAGGAGAAAGGGGGAGAGTAAATGCATGAATACATGCAAACACAGGTAAATAAATAGGTAAACAATGGAACAAAGCACTAAGATAATTGTGAAGCACGTAAGTTATAAAGAAAGTGACAGGGGTTATAGGATGAAACTGACAAGGTGGGGGGAGCTACATTGTCACCTAACTAGAGCAATCGCTGAAGGACTCAAGTTGTAGTTTCTGAACCTGTGAAACTGCAGAAGGAAGCAAGAGTGCATCGCATGTTGGGGGCCCAGGTGAAGGAGGGGGAGAGGGATCAGTGGGGCTGGAGGGACCGTGGTAACGCCCAGCTCCACACCAGAGTGTGTGAATGTTATCTTACGGGCACCAGGGACCCACAGCGGGACTAGGGGCAACACAGGGTGTGGATCTGACCTGTAGCTCAGCTGTGTTTTGTTCAATCCCAAAGAAATCGTCACAGTACAGAGCCCGGGTTAGGGAATTCCTCTCAAATCATCATTAGAAAGACAGAAACAATTAACATGGTCTCTTTCGCTAAAAAGAACAAACAATGTAAATGACATCTGATGCCTTTCAACAAAACAAAACAAAACATATATGTAACATAATTACATATAATATATATAATTCCATGTATAGAACACTCCCAGTGGGATCCAGTTTCAGAAGGACATAAAATCAATTAAGGAACATGAGAACCCCACCCACTCACACCATGCTCTGCAGAATGTGGAGGAAGGAGTCCTGGGGGTTACCAGGAAAAAGAGAAGCTTCCGTAAGTGAGGAGAAAAGAATGCCCTGAGCTAGAACATGTTCCCAAGTGACCCTGTGCATAATCTCCCTACTACAAAATTCCCTAGCAGCCAGAACACAGGTATCACAAGCTGTCAGGGACGACCTCTTTTTTTAATTTTTTTAAATGTTTATTTATTTTTGGGGGGAGAGAAACAGAGCATGCACAGGGCAGGGGTGGAGAGAGAGGGAGAGACAGAATCAGAAGCAGGCTCCAGGCTCTGAGCTGTCAGCACAGAGCCCAACATGGAGCAAGAACCCACAAACCCTGAGATCATGACCTGAGCTGAAGTCAGATGCTTAACCGACTGTACCACCCAGGTGCCCCTAGCTGGGTCTACTTCTTAAGTCATGACCTACGTACTCAAGGCAGAGCATCATGAAGTTTTAAAATGTACAGTTTATACAATATCTGCACTGAGTGTTTAGGAGGGAGAAAAGCGTCTGTGAGCCCAGAAATCCATAAAGTCTTCCTCAAATGAGCCCAATACGTAATCACAGACCCGTGGCACTAGAGAGGCATCACTTTGTTAGTGGAACAATATCTTCTTATGTGAATTACTTAATAGTTGTGGAACTATTCTTTTATCTTCAGGCACTAAGATTGTTCTGTCGTTTGAACTTCTCCAAACCACTGCAGAGATACCTTGTTCATGTTTTCCATGTTTTGGGTTATTCCTTAGTAGGGTAGTTGTGTAAAGGGCCAAGTGGTAAAAAGGTTGGGCTTTGTGAGCCCCCCAGTCTGTCTTCTCTTCCTCCCATTCCTTCTCCTCCTCTGTCTTCTCTTTCCCCTTGAAAACATGTTAAAACCCTACAGACCATCATTACATTGCTGGCCGTACAAAAACAGGCCGTAAGTTGGATCTGGCCCACGGATCACTTGCCAAACACTGCCTTTGATTCTCAGAGTCCCTTGGGTCAAAGGTTATGATCATTACAGAGTGTTATTTATATGCACTAATAACCTCTTTTTTAGCAGTCTATGCCGTTCACCTGTGTCATCCAACGCCGCGTATTATTTTTGGTTTTTCTGCTAAATATAATTTGAATTTTTGTGAAGGATTCGCTGGGAGTTCTTGTTCACTTCTTTAAACATGCCAATCTTACTGAAACTTGGAAGAGGGGGGAAACGGAGCACCTAACCCAGAGGATTAAAATGCCTCATTATGCCTCCTCTCTTGTTTTGTTCTCCTGTTCTGCGGAGGGACAGCCCCGCCAGATCATCTAAGGCGTCATGTCACATCAGCCCATCGGCCCACTGAGGATATTGTGCTCCAGAAAACATTGGCCTGTGGCCTCTCAAATGTGTGCAAAAAATAAGCTTTCTCATTTAAGGATTATCCTAAATATGTCTTAAAGAAAGAGACTATTTTAAACCTAGGGTTTGTCTATGATTAAAGTTCTTATTCTGTCAGTTTGCCCTCTTGGTCTCCGGGGTGATATTAGCCTCGAACTTGCTTCATCTGGTGAAGCAAGAAATTTGTCCCAGCCAGCTGCATGTCTGCGGCCCCATCACAGCTGCCGGTGGGAAGGAGCCTCAGGAGAGAGGGGACAGGAAGCCCACCATAGGAACACACCCCAACCTATTTGCCATAAGGAAATCCTCTTCCGGGGCTCCAGGGTGGCTCAGTTGGTTAAGCATCTGACTTTGGCTCAGGTTGTGATCTCACAGTTTGTGAGTTAGAGCCCCAAGTTGGGTGAGCTTGAGCCCCAACTCTCTCTCTCTGCTCCTCACTTATGAGCCCTCTTTCTCTGAAGAAGAAGAAGAAGAAGAAGAAGAAGAAGAAGAAGAAGAAGAAGAAGAAGAAGAAGAAGAAGAAGAAGAAGAAGAAGAAGAAGAGGAAGAAGAAAGACTGATAGAAAAAAATCCTTTTCCTTGAACAGAATATCTAAAAACAGGTATTCAAGTGCTATCTCTGTAGTCAACTCACAAAATGCTGACTCAGTTCTAGTCCCTTTATTTCAGCCCCAGAAGTCTCTCTTAAACCACCCCAAACCCTCTTCCCAACAATACCATCAGGAGAGCTCTTTTGCTGCTTCAAAAAGAAATCAAGAAGAGAAGCCAAAGACAGCAGTTGCCATGTAATGAACATTTACCAGGTTCCTGACCCTGTTCTGACTGCAGATGAAGAAAGTGAGGCAGGTAGAAGTTACCTGCCAAAGTCACAGGCAAGTAACCATCAGGCTAGGAACTCGGAGACTCTGCGTGCAAAATCCACCTTGTTAATCAACCCAGGGATTCTGGGTGCTCATGTCAAGGGTTGGTAAAGCGGATTGGGAAAAGAGATTTCCCCAGTCATAGAGAGCTGGCCACCTCTGCCCTCACTTCCTTGCTGTTCTGTCTGCTGTTCCCGCCTCCCTGGAGAGACCAGTATTAGATGGACAGCTGCCTTGGGCAGTCAGAACCCCCAAATCAGCCAAGTTGCCAGTTATGTATACTCACTCTTTGTTCGATCTGTTTCCTCCTCTTGGGAACATGGAGATACCTTCTGTGTCCAAAGAAATGCAGCTGAGAGTCTTACTGGAGCCATGTTCACTCTGGTCAAAGGACCCAGCTTTAGGCACATAATCCCAGTAAAGTGGACAGACCCTCTTGTCACAGAATCCATTGCATTTGGCCCCCAAAACATCTTCCAGACTCTCCCCCATCTTGGTCTCCATAATTATTTATTTTCACATACCATCTTACCAAACGATGGCATCTGAATGGGTTGCGTGCTGGGGGTCCCTGCGGTGATTTCCTTGGACTCATGGGGCTCACACTCTGTTACTGTGCATCACAGTAAAAGGATGTAGAATGGAATCAGCAAAGGGAAGAGCCATATGGGGTAAAGTCCAGGAGGAACCAGGTGCCAGCTTCCCAGTGTCCCCCTCAGTGGTGTCACACAGGGATACACTTAACCCTCCAGCAACGATGTGCCAAGTGTTACCGATCAGGGAAGCTCCCGACATTGTGGTGTCCAGAGGTTTTATTGGGAACCAGTCCTGTTGGTATGCAAGGCCCATGTGACTGATTCCAGGTAAAAAGAAGAGTTCCATCCCTTAATCCAAAGCAAAAAGAAGTGTTTGCCCATGAATCCTGTTGTCAGGATAAACTTACCCAGCCACACTGGTAGAGCTGTCTCAAGTTCTCAGACATCAAGGAATGCTCTTATCAGGGAGAACATTTCAAAGAGTCAGAGGTTATTCCCCAAGAGCCAGGTTTTTATCAACAATGTGAAAGGTTGAGCACCCCAGGCCTGTTGAATCAAACCTTTCCTGTACACGTAATGGTCAGAGAAGAAGTTATACCTCCGAAAATGATCCCATCCACATAATCAAGTAATAAAAAGAAACAGTGAGACCGTAAGTCCACAGTTCCACAGTCAGCTGTGTCCGGGGGGGGGGGGGGGATGGTGGCCCCAGGGCCAAGGTTTCCACCTTCTTCCTTCCACCTGAAGTATGAAAGTGTGACGTGTTTATGTAACAAACGCTGAGCAGCTCTTTAGACAGCGGGAAGCTCAGAGCCTCTGTCCCGAAAAAGCTCACAATCTCACAGAAGGAGCCCCATGCTGTCAGCGTGGGGTCACGCACTGATGAGCCACAACGTTCTCTGCTCCTGCAGGACCCCTGCATCATCCATCTGGCCTGGGGAAGGGGGCCATGGACACAGTCCCATAGGGTCTGCCACCTGAACTGGGGCCTGCCTGGTGACCAAGAATTGCCAGATCAACAGCAAGCAGGGCACTGTAAGAGCAGAAAAGAAAAAGGTAGGATATTCCAGGTCAAGGGTTCAACACATGCGTTGGAGACACGATTTGCTCAGTGCGTTTGGGATTTCTGGACGGTCGTATTGCGAAGTTTCTTTTCATAAGTCCTCTCTGTAAGGTAGAGTTTGTAAGGTTGTTACCATATGGTGTATGACAGAGTTTCCCAACCTTTTTTTCGTGGCCCTGATGAAAAATGATCCAATTTGGCTCTCACACCTCCTTTACAAAGGCTGTATACTCTAACTCCTTGTCTTACTACGTTTCCATCTATAAACAGGAGCATGAAATGAGAGTTGATAAATAAGGCATCTTTACATTTGCCAGTAGAAAATAATCATTTTCTTTTACCGCTCTCTGTTCTTCCCTGCCTCCTCATCTGTTCTAAATTTAAAAGATCTTTTTAACATAGAAACTGCTTTTCTTGTCCTGTGTGAGTAATTTCTTCGTGAGGTTCGGTGTGAAACCTAATTGGTAGTCAATCATTCCTATGGCAAATACCGCTCTCCGCTACGGTAAGCTTCTTTAAAAGGTGTTTTTTCATTTCTGTTTATAAATGTGCCTTCATAGCTTGTTTTCATATAGCTGGAATTCGTACAGGTCTTATGGAGGATGCAAAAAGCCGGCCAACTCATTTTCATGGCAGAGGGCAAAGGGAAGATGTGAAGAGACCGAGAAGTAGCACATCACTGCCTGCTCCTTCATGAGTCAGAAAACAGTATCAAGAAGGGAGCTTCCGTTCTAACAGAAAGCCATGCCCTATCATAATCATGGAGCAGAGTCATAATCCATGTGGCCCAGTTAAAGATGTAAAGAGCACTGGGCTGCCTGGGTGGCTCAGTCGGTTAAACATCAGTCTCTTGATTTTGGATCAGGTCATGATCTCACGGTTCGTGAGATCAAGACCCATGGTGGGCTCTGTGCTGACAGCATGGAGCCTACTTAGGATTCTCTGTCTCCCTCTCTCTCTCTACTTCTCCCCCATTCACACTCTCAAAATAAACTTAATAAAATAAAATAAAATAAAAAAGTGAAGTGAAATGATATGAAATGAAAATATTAAAAGTGCTCACTTTGGGCAGAAGTCAATTCATATATGTTTCAAGAAGCTATTCCTCTGTGTACGACCATGTCAGCAAACCATGTGGTTCTCTTTCATCACTTTGGTTAAGAGTTGACGACAGGTTAGTCACCTAGATGAGTGGCCCCAACTTACAAGTTTTGTGTACCCTTCACAGAAACGGTATTGAGTTAAGGCTGGCCTGGTCCCAGCCCACTAGTTCTCTTGTTTCTTCCTTCACAAGAAACAAAACAAATCCATATGGTATCATTGCTAAGTGCTCAGTTTTAATTTTAATCACTTTGCTGCTATCACAGAAACAACCACGGCCAATTCATTGCTATGTTGCATTGAGTCTTTCATCACTAAGCTTCCAGTCAGCAAACATTGGCTGATATTTTACCGTGCGTTGGGCACCTTAAGGTGCTGGGGACCCAGCCGTAGGTGAGGTTGAAAAAGTCACCTGAGGGACACCTGAGGGGGTCAGTTGGTTAAGTGTCTGACTTCGGCTAAGGTCATGATTTCACGGTCCATGAGTTCGAGCACTGCATCGGGCTCTGTGCTGACAGCTCAGAGCCTGGAGGCTGCTTCGGATTCTGTGTGTGTCTCTCTCTCTGCCCCTCCTCCCACTTGCTCTGTGTCTCTGTCTCTCAAAAATAAACATTGTAAAAACTTTATTAAACTAAAAAGAAAAAAGAAAAAGTCATCTGGAGCAGTGCTACCTAAAGTTGTGGGGTCCAGTCATACATCAGAAATAAAATATTTTAGGTGCACGTGGGTGGCTCAGCCGGTTAAGCATCCGACTTCAACTCAGGCCATGATCTCGCGGCTCATGGGTTCAAGCCCTGCGCTGGGCTCTGGGATGACAGTGTGGAGCCTAGAGCCTGCTTTGGATTCTGTGTCTCCCTTTCTTTCTGCCCCTCCCCTGCTCACGCTCTGTCTCTCTGTCTCTCTGTCTCTCTGTCTCTCAAAAATAAATAAAAACATTTTTTAAATTTTTAAAAAGAAATAGAAGATTTTAATGTTATTTCAGAACTCAAGACAATACAAGAGATAGTGTAAGGATGCAGGTCTGATTCAGCCTTCCCCTTGTACTTAAAGGGGAAGGCGCAGGCTTCTCCGTATGAAAGAGCGCACATTAGGGAGGGACAACTCCTGCAGCGCCCAATCGGGAGAGGCCCGCTGATACCTTTGACCTTTCTAGGGGCGGGCCTAGTCCCGCCCTACATGGGGGTCCTGGGCCCCCTCTGATTGGTCAATACTCTGAATGTTGTGATTGGCTCCCACAACTGCCAGTATTGATGGGGCATAGGGATTGGATCACTGTACTTGTGTCGTCATTTCCTGTAACTCCCCTTCCCAAACTCATAAAAGCCCTGACCTGCCTTTGTTAGGGGCTCTGTCCACATGGCCAGCAGGTCGGTGGAGTCTGTGAGCCCAAGCTTAAGCCGGTAATAAAGCCCTTTGCTTTTGCAGGCGTGACTTGGTCTACCTAGTAGTCTCTGGTGCTTGTTTTGGGGGCGATATTATAAACTTGGGCACAACAATGGTACATACCGTCTTGGCAAAAACTAAACTGTTGTGGGGACCTAACTATAGAAATGGGCAGACTGCTCACCGGCCTCAATTTCTTATGGTTCTTCAAAACATTCCAGTTAAGGAGTGTTAAGGAAAATGTACCATTTTATTTTATTTATTTTATTTTATTTTATTTTATTATTTGGAAAGAGACAGTGTGAATGGGGAAGGCACAGAGAGAGAGAGAGGCAGACAGAGAATCGCAAGCAGGCTCCTTCAGGTCAGGTGCAGAGCATGACCTGGGACTTGAACTCATGAACCATGAGATCATGACCTGAGCCAAAATCAGAAGTCGGCTGCTTAATCGACTGAGCCCCAGAGGCACCCCAGAAAATGGACCTTTTTAAAAGGGAGGTTTTCGTATTCTGATCTACTAGATCTCACTAAGTGTGTTTGTGTATGCAATACCTTGACAGGCCCTTTAAGAGAGCCAAAAAAGTCTCTCTCTCTCTCTCTCTCTCTCTCTTTCTCTCTCTCTCTCTCTCTCAAGCAAGTCTGTAACTCAGTGACAGGGCAGGCATAATGGTGGGGACCAGAGAAAACTGCAGGGCATGCCTCCCAGCTCCAGCTGGTCCTCACCAGGCAGGGGCGCAAGCCCAAAGTGGCCAGTTTTTACAATTTTCCAAGCAAAGCAAAAATAAATAAATAAATACATAAAATTGAATTTTCATATGAAATCTAATTAATTGATTCTATTTTCTCACCCAGTAAAGGCCAAACAAAATTTTCATGCAGGCTCAGGGAAGCCTGAGGTGCCCCCAGTTTGTCCTTCTACAAAACTGACATGGTGTGGGGGTAATATCAAAATCTTCCCCCTTCTCAGCTGCCTACTCTCCCAATCGCATTTATTACCCAGCCTCTTCCAGATAATTAGTTGCTTGTATTAGCTCTAAAGGAGGCTATGTTTTTCCACTGTCTGAAAATACACTTGATTGTTATAGGTCAGCTTATGGAATGTAATGGGTAATTTGTTGCAAACCGCTCCCCTACCCTTTTTCTATGGTTCCTAAGATCTAGCTAAGACCACGCCTCCAGAAAAATTGCTTAGTCACTGTCTAACTATGATTGGTCATCCTAGAAAAACAAAGAACTAAATTGATAGGTTGCCGCCAAAACAAGTGTCTGCATGTCACAACGTAATTGGCTATCCTGGGATCCTGTGAATGTCTATGTAATCTCCCTGCAACCTTTGTTAGGGGCCATTCCCTGCCCTTTCTCCTTACCATCAGAAGATCAGGTTTGGACTGGCAGTAAATAAAGTTTTGCCTCGCTTCTATTGGGCGTTTGGGGATCTTTTTGACATCACCCTGCAACAGTGATCACACTATCTCTATCCGACCGATGGGAGCTCAGGAATGTATCATGTGTCAGAGTGAGCTCCTTGCTGAAACAAACAGGCCCAGGAGGTCAGCGACTTAACGCAATTGTTTGTTTCCGTCGCAGGTAAAGGTCCGCGCTGTGTGGCCATTCCTCCTTGGGTGGCTTTCCTGACAGCCTTTTTCAAGTTCCTTCCATCTCATGGCTCTGCCTTTTCTGGATGCTCTCATATTTTCCTTAAGGTGTAAACAGAGAAAGACAGAAAACGGAGGGTCATCTGTGGGAGTGGCTAATGAGCCAGACCTGCAATGGGGCGTATGTTATTTCAACCCACATTCCTCCCGTCGTGATTTAGCTGTGGAGGAACCACACTTCAATAGAGGCTGGAAAATGAGGTCCAGCTGTGTGCCCGGGAGGACCCAGGAAATGATCTGGTAAGTGAACAGCTGGTGTCCGCCTCATTTCCAAGCAGTGTTTGGTTTCGTCCAGCGCTCGCTCCTCAGCTCACAACCAAATGCAAAGAAAGGTCCTTTTTCATAGTTACACACAAACAGCGTCGCAACAACAAACCTTAGCTACACGCAGGAAACAGTCACTGATTCTGGGATTTTTCCAGATTACCGGTCCCTTTTCTTCAAGACCGCCACCAACAAAAACCTATTCCCCCTCTGGTCTCCCTGCCCTCTGAAACGGGTAAGATCTTCCAACTCTCAAATTCAACAACACTGATTTGGCAATTCGCCCTCTACCTGCGTTGCAGCAGTAGCTTTTTCCCTACTCTCCTCTTCGCATCCCTTATTTAAAGGGCTCGCAATGTACTTCATTTGTATCATTTAAAAGGGTGAAAAACATGGTTAAATGTCATTCGGCTTGTATTTCATACGAGGAGAAAAGCTCATCAAACACTTTCATCAAGTAACACCTTTGATCAAGACAAGGTTTAATTAAATCATTAGCTCTGAGACTTGATCAGAGCATAAATGTTAATGCACTACTTTTTTTTTCTTGGTATAATGAGTCGTGTAGACTAGCTCACTTCCAAAATCCTGTCTGACTCTAACCTTTCCAATCCAAAGGGCAAGGTTGTGAGCCTTTGCAGCGGTACATCCAGGGCCAGCATAAAGGTCCTCTGTTTCTAGTCCATCCTGAGCTCTGCCCACAAATATGATACTTGGCCTTATGGCTCAAACAATCCAACAGTGAGTTATGGTCTACTTGTTTGCTCAGAGAGACTGATGGTTAAAATCTTATATAGAGATTTAAAAAAAATCAAGCCATTATTTCCCACTGATTCAAAAGCTCCCAAGAGTCGAAATTGACTGTTTCAGAAAAATAACTGCAGGAAAATTTAGCAATTATGTATTTTGGGTCCCACAATTGTGAATATAGAGCACTCTGACAGAAGGCAGAAGGCTGGGTGTCCACACATGTAGCACTTTCTAAACTAATGACTTAGTCTCTACTTTATGATTTATCATTCTTGAGGGTGTGCATGCTAAAGATTTACATTTTCTTCCAACATAATAGATTCTATGCCCTTATTATATTTTAAGTAAAGTTTTCAATGACTACAGAAAGATGTGAAAACTGCTTTCTTTACAACTGTTACTATTTTCATATGAGATTAGGTATTCCAAGTAGAACATAATTGATTTTATTCGTTCTTCTACTATGCCTTGGTTTATTCATTCATCCATCCATTGTGGCAGTTTTGGCTTTTTTTCTTTTTACTTTTTATTTAAATTCCAATCAGTTAGCATGCAGTGTACCATTAATTTCAGTGTAGAATTTAGTGATTCAATATTTATATACAACATCTGGTGCCTATCACAACAAGTGCCCTCCTTTTAAAAAAATTTTTTTGGTGTTTTTTATTTATTTTTGACAAAGAGGGAGAGACAGTGCAAGCAGGGGAGGGTCATAGAGAGAGAGAGAGAGAGAGATACAATCTGAAGCAGGCCCAAGGCTCTGAGCTAGCTGTCAGCACAGAGCTCGACATGGGGCTCAAACCCATGAACTCTGAGATCATGACCTGAGCTGAAATCTGACACTTAACCGACTGAGCCACCCAGGCACCCTTATATAGCTCATCTTCTTTATCCATCCATCAGTTGATGGACATTTGGGCTCTTTCCATACTTTGACTATTGTAGATAATGCTGCTATAAACATTGGGGTGCGTGTATCCCTTTAAATTAGTATTTTTGTGTCCTTTGGATAAACAGTAGTGTAAAATAGTAGTGGAATTGTTATAATTAGACAAAGTATGATTCCTGATAAAGTATCATTAAAAATTTGTTTCCCAAACTAAAACTATGCCTATTTCTTAAACCAGAAGACTATATTTAATCAAGTCATTACACACCTTCTCCAAAATGTATTTATTCATATATAAGTAAAAGTAACATTTATATTTTAAGATGCTTTTAGAAGTTTGATTATTTTATTTAATGAAAACTGTTTCAATACTTCCAATTTTGACTGCCTCAACTTGCAAAAGTGTATCATCATACTTTCATTTTTCAACTTAGTTTTCTACCATTCTAAAAACTGGAATGACCTAAATTTGTTTTGAAACTTCATTTTCAGATCACAACCCCCTGCACGTCCACTAGTTCTTTATCCTTCACATTTATATCGTCTTAAATTTTATAGATATTTCCCCAGCCTAACGAAAAACGTTTTATTAAAACTGGAGCCTTCACAAATTCAACATCTTTCCTTCCAGAAAACAGGGGTGAGGGGAGGAGAGGAAGTGCTTAAATTACTATTGAAGTAAAATAAGAATTATCTCACATTTAAAACCAAGCAAACGCATAATCCCTTTTCTTCAGCACAAACGTCTTATTTACTTCAAAATGTTATCAAGTAAATTATGCTGGTGTCCTTCTACTAAAAGGTCCTTTTAAACACAAGATTAACATTTTACACATGTGCAAACATCAAGGAAGAAGCAATGTTCTAAGTTAGAACAATACCAGGTGTAGCTCAGAAAGTCAGCCGACAGTCTCTGATAATAGAAAAAGCTCACAGACACACAATTGCAGAATTGCTCATCTTCCCAGCCTCCGTGAAAACTCTCAACATTTTCCAAAGGAAAGACAAACATGCTTTCTGGATAAAACTGTGAGTATGTGGATAAGAGGATTTGTCACACACTTGGCAATAATTCTAATCTGGAAGAAGGTTAAATCCTGAATGTATCATCTCAGATTCCTCTACCCTCGTTAGGGACTTAGGCTGTTAAGCCCTGAAAAGAAGCGCTGAGGACATTACTCTGTAAAGTAGCAAAACAAACTAGTCAACAAAACAGTAAATTAATAATTTGAAGCAAATCAGTTATGAGGGAAACCATCTAAAATACTGACAGCACGAGGCAAGGAGAAAGCCCTGAGATGCAGCTCGTCAGTGAGCGTATTCACAAAGAACTCACTGTAAGCACATCTGGGCTTTAAATTCCGTATTAAACGGTAAGATCAAAAGGTGAAGCGAAGACAGTCTTCGCTGTTGTTAGAGTCCCTTCTGTTTGTAGCTTTATGTGACAAAACAGCTTATCACCGTTGAATGCCAAAGGACACTCTCTATAGGCAGAGTTTTTTCAATTTGTTAAAAGTTAAAAGAGGAATTGAAAAACATTTTTAATGGCCCATGCTTTGCTAATTACTGAAACATAGTCATTGGCTTATTTTACTTACTTCCCGGAGCCTCTGACTGGACTTAATCCAAAATCGCAGAGACCATGTGAAAGAATACATTAACATTTACCATCGAAGTTCATTGATTAAATCTCAGAAAAGTAAAGTTAAACACAGTTCTTTCCTCAGTGATGTTTCATAGGTGTTACAATATAAATCTTAAGGAGGTATTATTAGGTCTAGCGCAACAACGTCTGTGTGTTGGATGAAAAGGTTTTTCATTGTTTTAGGAGACTTGGTTTGGAAAAAAAAAAAGTTTGAATGAATTAAAACTTCACTTACTTTGTCACAATAAATGCCAGCTTTACGTTTGCTCATGAAAGAAATTACTAGACTTAAAGAATGTGTCATTAACTACATGCAAAGAGATCAGATTATCAAAATGTGGGTGAACGATGCAAAAGAAGTCAATAGGAGCAAAGCATTCTCTGCCTTTGCTCTCACCTGCTGGTGAAGGTGCCTCTTGATGGTAAGTACCAAGAAATTAAAGAGATCACATTAAGGGACTTCACCAGGAATTAGGAGTCGAAATCTCAAGCATCAGATTTGATTAAAAGCCAATTCTATTCATAAAAACAGACTCAAATTCCTCGTTAAAAAATTTAAAAACATTTTATTTGAAAGTTTTGTATAAATTTAGTGTTTATTTTCTTTCACTTGGTAGTTTTATTATAATTATATAATGTAAAGAAAATATAATGATTACTTTCACCAAGACCGCATAAAATGTCCCCCAAATGCCTCAGATTTACCCAGGATACTATATCATTGTGTTCATTTTCTATGTGAGACACTGACACGGAGCCTGAAAGCCTTGTGTACAGCTTGCCAGGCTCTAATGTGGAATTATCCAACTTGAAAGCATCAGTGAATAAATACCTCCACCCAGAAATGGTGGGAAACTGCAAAAGAACCAGAAAAACACAACAACCTACATGAAGTCTACCTTTGCAGAACTTTTTACTTTTTTTTAAGGTTTATTTATTTATTTTTGAGAGAGAGAGCACAAGCTGGAGAGGGGCAGAGAGAGGGGGAGACACAGAATCCGAAGCAGGCTCCAGGCTCCGAGCCGTCAGAGCCCAATGAAGGGCTTGAACTCACTGTGTGATCGTGACCTGAGCCGAAGTTGGACACTTAACGGACTGAGCCACCCAGGTGCCCCACAAAACTTTTTAAAAATAAAGAGTTCCACCATATTGATAACAAAAAAGCAAAAACGCAGATCTGAAGACATGAAACAGACAGAGTGATCAAAAGTGACCATTAAACTTCAATCCATTGCCATCATTGTAATCACAGGATTCACCAGAGTAAATACTAGATATTAAAAGCCCAATAATTCCTTTGTATACTAATCTGATTTCTTTTTAGTAATGGGTCTATTGAGGAATTGGTTGTTTTTCTTCTGTTCTTGTGGTCTTGTCTTATTTTTCCCTAAATATATTTGGCAAGACGAATCAGAGAGGACATTTTTCCTCCATATTCTCATAATATGAGAATATATTCATATTCATATTCTTCATAAAGGTCCACCATATAGGATCTTCTAGAGAAAGAATACAACAGCAAGCACACTCTTTTAGGAAAAGCACAAGGGGTCCTTAACCCTCCAACAGGAATGATCCCGGACCTCAAAATGAACATTGAAAATGCACAAGTAGTACATCAGAGATGGGACATCAGGATAGAGTATTACAAGCTATTTTCTTTTAATGTCTGATCACATTTACTACCTGGTTATAGACAACTTTCATTCCAGCAAGTCAGGGATGCAACGTATTCAGAATAATAGTGATCGGCACCAAATATTTTTAATTTGGGGCGTGAGGAAATAACATAGGAGGAAAGGCATCTACTATAGAGGCTCTAATAATTTTCAGTTCTTTAAGTAAGTCTAACAATCAATCTTCAAATATAGCCAATACACATTAAAACATATTTGAGACAAAATCTCTCAAGCAACTAAGTGCTTGGAACCTTAAAACTTATTAAAATAGTAGTCATAATAATAATTACTGCTATTGTTATTAACCTTTATTATACTATTTTTATAATAAGGGAAGTTATAGACACTATCTCTCAAAGTTTCAGATCCTTAATAAATACAGAGAGTTTACAGGAAAACACAACCTTATTATGGAATGCCCTTTATATTCAATTCAAAGGTAAAATTAAAACCTCAACTAGATAGCAGCTTCCAAGATATCAACACCACTTAAGTCCCTGACTATCTTTGGTTATTTTCCTTAATTCCAACCCTGAACAAATAAATCAGTACAGGACATTAAAATCAGATACACCGTATCTGGACTGAAATTTACATTTTACTAAGTATATCAAAAATGTCTAGCATGACATATGAACGCTGAGCTGTGAACATAATTTTGAATTATTATACAATTTAAAAAGCTAAACATTTAGAAAAGAATTATTCATACAACATATATTTTACATTCAAAATGATGGGTTATTTATTCAGCTGTCAGTGGAGGATGGAATGCAACGAAACACATATTGCACCACCTTACTTAAATTAGCTAAAAAATATCACCTGGAGTTAGAGCACTGCAGACAGATATCCAGTCTACGGAGTCATCAAGCAGTTATTGGAACATCCAGAGCTACAATAAGTAGATATGTACAGCATAATACAGATATGTAATAATGATAAATATGTGAAACAACTTATTGCTAGTTAACAAAGGATCCCTTTTAGGTTATTTTTGGCATGATGCCAGGTCATGAGCTAGGTCAAAGAACTGGGTGGCAGGCACTGCTAGTTTACAGGCTCATGGCGTGGAGCACTTGGGAGTCTTCAAGTAGAGAGGCACAGTTAAAACGTAGGCTTGTTCATATATTCTTCCATTGTCTGAAAGAAAACAATAAATGAGAACAATATCCCTTTGAACCACAGCCTTTAGCAGAGGGTAAAACCTTTTTCATTCTTTTCCTTCCTTCCTTATTTTTTGCTGTTATTGAACAGAAATTCTCTAAACGTATATGGGCATGAATCTTTGCATTCTGATCAAGAACAGTGGTTCAAGGTTTGAGCATAATTTGCATACACATCCATGTGGCTGGAACTTAATAACGTTCAACGGAAAAAGCTCAGCTTGATCATAAAAGGAGTGTCTGATAAGAGAAATTCTAAACCAACAGCTGCCAATATACCACTGTTGACTTCAGATAAATGTGCTCTCTAAAATGATCATGAGTACCACCTCCAGGCAGGTGTATTAGAGAAATCTCAATTTTATTTGTGCAACATAAGAATTGCTACAGAAACTGCGCAAAACATCTTTTTACACTTCTGGCAAGACATAAAGCATAAACAGACTAGGATTCTTAAGAATTTCTTCCATGTATTTGGAGAAGGCTTTCCTCCGAAGTATGCAAACTTTCTTCATCCTCCTCATCACTTAGCAAGTTAGTTAACATGCCAGAAAGCCATACTTTTTTTTTCCCAGTACCTTTTAAAAAACGTTTGGACAGACTCCCAATTACAGGTAGAGTTGAAATATACAGTGATGCGCAAGCCTTTTACCATGAAAGATAAATGGGCTTTCTCTCACATCCTCTTCTGTTGTAAACTTATGTATTTGTGTAACACAGTGACTCCTGTATTGAATCAATACAAAACTTCAAGGGGGCAGCCTTGGTAACACCCCTGCCTCTTCCGTGCAAGCCACAGTCAGCTCAATCAGCAACCCTCAAAATGTCCCTAAGCTTGAACCCTCGGGGTACATAATTCACTCTCACCTGCCTGGGGAGATGGGTGAGCAGCATGTGCCAAACAGAGCACGGCCATGGCTAAGCAACGTCACTCCGCGGGGCTGAGGTTAGAAATCAGGTGTTCTAACCGGTTTTCACCAGCGCTGTTTAGAATTCCAGGGCTCCTATGCTGAAACACTAGTGCTGCCATCCACACTCTCTTGTAAAGCTCTCACACCTCCCGGATGAGCACCGGCCAAGAGAAGCCCACACCTTAAGGCTTCTGCCTTCTATCTCCTCCTGCAGATGCTGATGGTGTCTTTAAACTAACCAGGGGTATCACACTGGCCAGGGGCCCGAACCTGTTTTCTAGCACCTAGAGTTCACACCATTTGAAAAGGAATACAAAGTTACAAATACAAATCTCAGTATAAAGGTTATTTAGAATGAGGAAAGAAAAAACAGATTATATGTTTTTTAAAAGATGACAAGTATCACAAGATCTAGAACAATGGTTTTCATTCATTAAGTGTCGGACACACTTCTAGAATATACTCGTTGTATGGCTACATACGCTGTGCAGTTAAGACATTTTCCCTTTGTAAATTTCACCACAGGAACCCGCACCCTTGGAAGGGGCGTGAGCCAGCAAAAGGCTCTGGAATTGTCACTCAGTTGGCTACCTGGGTCATCAGCTCCTAGTTATCGGCACTGCTTCACAGCACTGGCTAACTCAGTCTGCTAAAGACCACACTGACTGCACTTTCTGCGCCGCGCTGTTACTCAAATTACGTGAACCAGGAGCATACGAGGTTGGTATTTTCTTGAGCTTACCACTTTAAAGGTTGGAATCGATTTTTAAAGCTGGCACAACCTTAAAGAGCTCTGCCCTGGCCTTTCCCAAGAGGCCCAGGATCTGTATCTCAGGACCCCTCTGTTACCTATCTTGCACCACTGACTTTCTTGTGGATCCAGAACAGTATTTGCTATAACTTTTTACTGCTTTATGGCTTTGCTTAGCTGTTAACATGGGTTGTGCTTTTCTTTCTTTCTTTTTTTTTTTTCTTTTTTTGAGAGAGAGAGAGAGTGAGCAGGGGAGGGGCAGGGAGATGGGGAGAGAATCCCAAGCAGGTTTCATGCTCAGTGTGGAGCCCAAGGATCCTGGGATCATGACCTGAGTTGAAATCAAAAGTAGGACACTTAACCGACGGAGCCACCTATGTACCCCAACATGGGTTGTGCTTTTCAGGGTGGCAATGTTGGGATGCACCTAGCCATTTCTCATGTATCCACACATGCACAGGCAAGGTATTCTATTGCCTGTGTCAATGAGATACCATTTTGACCCTGGCTTCTCAACCTGTGGTGAAACCTCATCTGTCTGTCGCCCCCACTGGCGGTGCCAGGAACTGCAACCCCGCAGGTAACAAGTTAACTATCTTCCTCTTTATGTTTCTTTCCCTTTCTTATCACTTCACACCACTGTCCACAGGTTGTCACCGGCAAATAAGATACCTCCTAAAGTCATCCCCAACCAAATAACTGTTCTTTTCTTAATCCACATTACTAACACCAAGTCTCAATATACTCAGAATAATCTTTGAGAATTTGGAAATTTAAGACTCTGTATCTTCTTACTAAATATGCGCGGATAGCCTTTTCATTCTAAGAAACCTTTATTAGTTAGAGGTCATGGAAAGTTCCAGGGGCTAAAATCGAAAGCAATGTTACAAAGGCCTCCCTTAACCTTTAGTAGCTAAAATATGAGCTTAGGTCCAAAGGACAGGGAAAAAAAGGAAGCAGTGGTTTTTTTTCTTCTTTATGTAATTGTATTGTTTGTGCCAAGTCATTCTAATTTTTTTTATTTTTTGCATTTATTTATTTTTGAGATTCAGAGAGAGACAGAGTGTGAACAGGGGAGGGTCAGAGAGAGAGGGAGACACAGAATCTGAAGCAGGCTCCAGGCTCTGAGCTAGCGGTAAGCACAGAACCCGATGTAGGGCTCGAACCCACGAATCGTGAGATCATGACCTGAGCCGAAGTCAAATGCTCAACCGACTGAGCCACCAGGCTCCCTGTTGCGCCAAGTCATTCTAAACTTTTCTGACCAGATACACACAATTTTTCATCCAGCTCCCCTTCGCTGCCTTCGCTGAAGTACCCAGAGCCCAAGAGAATGCTGATAACGTTGTCTCTATTTGGCAGGTGCTGTTATTCTCCCCAGAGAGATTTAGAGGGCAGTCATGACATTGCCTGTTCACTGTGGGGACACAGAGGCTAAA
Organism: Mungos mungo; assembly: GCA_004023785.1. Taxonomy (NCBI): domain Eukaryota; kingdom Metazoa; phylum Chordata; class Mammalia; order Carnivora; family Herpestidae; genus Mungos; species Mungos mungo. The sequence goes on from PISW01000824.1 coordinate 41,350, forward strand.
TGGAGGGGACCCTGAGGCCTGCCCATCAAGACCTTCTGCCCCATCAGCCGGGGTGTAAACTCCCAGTTCATGTTTAATTGTGAAAAGGCTTTTTCTTTAAATACCTGCTTCCCAGATTTCTGTGGAACTAGCGGCACCAGATGCACTCCCAGCTCTTTAAAACTCGATATTTCTTACAGAGAAGAATTCAAAATAACCCAGATTGTGTCTTGGCCCCAGTTCAAAAAGCTTTCATTACCGTAAGTGCCAAAGACCCTGCTACAAAGTCTCTTTCTCCCGTAAGTAGACTCCACAGTTAAGGGCCCTGAGGATAGGCTTATAAATAACCCTTGGCATATTTTAAGAAAGGTTGTTCTGTGGAATTTCCAAACCACTGATTTCTCAAGTACCTTGTAAAATTCCCTTCCTGTGGCATTTGGAGAGAGCCAAGCAAACATCAGAAAGTTTAAATGCACTTCTTGCGGTGAGAACACTTGTGGGGGGAAATGCACCAGTCTCCTAAAAGGCACATGCGGACGCTCATGGGCACCAACTCCAAGAGATGTCTTCCTCGGTCCTCTCACCTGAGCCCTGGTTCCCCTGACGGGCAGGAGCAAGTCATCAGCTCAGCGATGTGCCAGAAAAGTTGCTTGGGAAACCATGCCTCATGCTGTTTTATTAACTCAGATTCTTCTTTCTCAACCAGGAGGAAGAAGGGCTTTAACGCCAACTTTTATGAGAGTTTGTAATCCTCTGGAATCTCAGCAGCTGCTATTTTAAGATGGGCAGGGGGAACGACGCAGGGACGCTGTGGGATGAAGGACCTAGAGGGGCCTGCGCTGGGGCTGGTGCGATCACCTCATCACCGAAGGCCAGTGCGGTGACGCGCTCTCTCAGTGTCCTTGGCAGGAGCGAAGGGGCTGCTGTAGGTAAGTTCCCTTATTAGCTATGGTGCAAATCCGCCACTGCGTCTATAAGCCCCACGGGGGCCGCCTGGGTGACTCAGTAGGTTGAGCCTCTGACTCTTGATTTTGGCTCAGGTCATGATCCCAGAGTTGTGGGATCGAGCCCTGCATCGGGCTCTGTGCTGAAGCTTCTCTCTCTCTCTCTCCCTCCCTGTGCCCCTCTCCTCCACTCTCTCTCTCTCTCTCTCTCTCTTTCTCACCTTCTCACCCCCATCCCTCTCCCCCACTCATGTGTGGGTGCTCTCTCTCTCTCTCTCTCTCTCTCTAAAATAAAAAGTAAATAAAATAAAAGACCCACTGTATTTTATATAAATACCACACAGCCAGGAGCACGACCACGTGGATGCTTCAGGACCCATTTGCACCTTGGCAGGCAAACCACAGGATTCCCAATTTATTTATGCAAATAGGAGCACACATGCAGCCTCGCCAGGAGGTGTAAGAAATTTTAATTAAAATGATAAATGCCATCTTCAGTAATAAAGTTCTAATATCCCTGGCAAATGAAATGATAATGCACTGTGATTCTCCTTTCCCAGGATAGCACAAATATTCTAATGAAAGTCTTTTTATACCTCTCATAAAATGCTTGAAAAAAAAATAGCACCCGGTTTTTGGTCCCTTTTTGACAGCTAAGGTACCCTCACGAAAGAGCTCAGCCAAACATGAAGAGGCAAGACTCTGGAGCCCAAGTCCCTGGGTTCAAATCTCTATTCCACACTTTCCGGCTGTGTGATGTAGTGCAGGTTCAGATGATTTAGCCTCTCTGTGTCTCCGTTTACTCATCTTCAAAAGGAGGGTAAAAAGGCTAGCTGCCTCCTAGAGTTACTGTGATAATGAAATGAGTGAATACAGGTCAGTGTTTAGAAACTGCACCCAGCACAGCAAGCGTCAGCCGGGACACCATCATCACCATCACCATCGTTAGCTTTCCCCGTATACTGACCTCCTGTAACATATCAGAATCTTCAATGGCTTTGACAGCAGATTTTTTGGATGTTTCCTGAATCTCTCCGCCCATTATAAACTCGTCCAGGATAAAATAAGCCTTTTCGAAATTAAAGATAATATCCAGCTCACAGACCTGGTAGGACAAAAACGGACGTGTTGATGAACTTGCAGCAGCGGCAGGGGAAACGCATGTCAGCCCCAAGCTTTTCCAACAGTCACACCCAGGTGGCTTTCACCGAAGGTAAAACTATCAGAGGATATTGCAAGAACAGAAAAATGGAAGTAGGGAATCCCAGGGCCTTTAGCAAAAGTAAAACCACATTCTATTAGGCAGACCATGTCCTTAAATAATATTCTTTGACGTCACAGGACATTTGAGACTCAGGAGAGGAATTGGGCAGCCCTGATCCGATTTCCACCTGCACTAACGGAAGCCGAGTGCCCAGGGGCGTCAGGCACGAGGACCGCGCCTCCTTCCTCCCGCCCTCTGGTCTGAAAGTCTTGGCTCCTAGCTCTAGGACTGTCAGCAGCTCACTCTTCAGAGGCAAAGTGCCTCCACTGTGCTAATTTTTCTCAAAATTATGCCACAAGCCAGTGGTTCTCAAACTTCGGGGCACCTCTGAATCACCCAGAAGGAAGGCATCTGAGGGGACATGCAGCTGGGCCCCCCACCCTGGACTTCTGGGTTCGGTGGGTCTGGGTAAGGCCTAAGAGTCTATACTTCTCAGGGGTTCCCAGGCGATGCTGACGATGGGGGTTCTGGGGAGGCGGGCGGAGAACCACTGTCACAGACCAAAGCAGAGCCTGATCAATTTCGTGGTTCAAGTGAAGCCAGAGGCAAGAGCAGCCGCCCCTCCTCATCCCAATAGGGCTTGTTTCCAATTGCCTGACCAGAAGGCCAGGCAGGCGCCCTCCTGGGGTTTTCCTTCTCACCTTTCCCTCTCCTCCGCAACACTTCTGTTCCCAGTCCCCACCCTCTGGGAGGTTTCTGCTAACTGCAAATTTCTCCCCCTCTTTTACCTCTCAGCACGCCGGACACACCACGATCTCTCTTGAAAAATCTTCTCTCCCTCGCTCCCTGACTTTGGCCGTACCATTCAATGCCTGTTCTTGTCCAACATCTCTGGTGATGCCTTCTTAGGCTAGCTGGAGGATTCATCTCCCCTCTACTTTGCATTCAGTTACAAAGTATTGGGACATGTGCCACCAAAACATGCCGCTTACATTCCAGTGAGCCACCTTCCCCTTCAGCATTGGCGTTTCTCATGAGCGCCTCTTCTCTTTGCAACACATACATTCTAGAACGTCCCACGGACTCTCTACGGCTGTGTCTAGCATGCAGGTGTCTTAACCAACCTGGATGTGTAGCCCTGACCTCCTTCTGGAGCGAGTCCGATGTCTTCACCTGCTCAGGAATCATGTCTGCCTGGAGACTCAGTCCAGACCCCCATCTGCCAAACCGAAGCTAAGCATATTCTTTCCCCTGCAGACTGTTTTGCTTAGTAGCTGAAACTTCGATCTCTGGCTCGATCGAATTCATTCCACTGAATTCCACGATTTCTCCCTCCCCGTCATTCCTCTCCCCCCTGCCTCCGGTCTCATTCCGCTCAGTCTGGTCACCAGTTCCTATTGATTCCATCGTGCACATAACGACAATCCTTCGTATCTTCTGTCTGCTACCTTTTCACTGCCTTCACTCGGGCCTGCAACCTCTCTCACCAAGGCCACCGCAATGACCTTCTAGGTGGCATCCGTCCCCACTCAAGGCCAACAATGACTCACACTCTCCTCAAGTGCTGACCTCGTTCCTCTCTGTGTAAGGTCTGATGTTCAGAACAAAGTTTTACTTCCTCTACGTGGCGCACAGGACCCTTTGCCACCCAGCCTGGGCCCCTCTCTCCAGGTTCCTGTGTCAGCGTCACCCCATGTGACGGCCACATCCACCACGTGTTCTTTTATGCCTTTACCCTTTGCACATCCCAGCAATTCCGCGGATGTCCCCCAAATGTCCTTTTTATTCTGCTGGCAAAATGAAGCTCGTTTTTCAAGGCCAAGTTCAAAAGTCAGGGGTACAATGATTCCACCAAAGCCTCTTTAACCCCATTCAGATTTCACACCGCTCTGTGTTCTCTCTTACATCTTGCGGGCACTAGTGTAGGCTGACTTGTCGATCTCCCCCAGCACTGTGAGCTCAGGCAAGACCTTAGTCATCTTAACATCCGGGGTATCCAGGACATCACTGGACGCAGGACATGTCTGTCAGACAAATGAGTCAGCCACTATTTAGGCCTTGTTTCCATGAGGTTGGGAACTAATGGGTTCCCAGATCAATGAGTCTCTGATCCTAGTGAGTGCTGTAACGTTACATGAAACGGACATCAACATTTTAGCAAACTGCTCCATATGTTTAGGATTTAGGTCAATGAACTTGCAGACTTCATGAGGTAAATGGTTGGGTAAACACCCCGACCCTAAATGGCCAGCTCAGAAAAACTCCTCTAACTGTCTGCAAAAGTCATGGTCTCCTCACTCACTAGAAAACAGCAGTAAGTGGGTAACTCCACAACAAATGGGTGTATGTATCTACAGCTACCTGCTCCCCCCCTCAACAGTCCATCTGTCTCCCTGCTTGTTATGATGGTGTAGAAGTTGGAAAGAATGAGAGAGGTTTCCATGGACAGATGGGGAAAGAACTCCAACGTACATTTGGAGGGAAAAAAGAAAAGAAAGCAAGTTGCAGAATTAACATGCGTCATGCAATCCCATTTAAAAATAAAAGTATAACAAACTGAGGGCTGAAGGGCGAGGGGGAGGGGGAAGGGGGGTGAGGATCATGGAGGAGGGCACCTGTGGGGAAGAGCACTGGGTGTTGTATGGAAACCAACTTGACAGTAAACTACAAATTAAAATAAATAAATAAATAAATAAAGTATATATGTCTAGAAGGAGACATAAAAACAATGCATTCTTTTGCGATTTTAAACAATAGCGATAAAGAAAAAGGAAGTGCAGTAGATCAGACATCCATGTACATGAAAGAAGGTACAAGGAGCAAGCAGTTACCAGAGGTCAGGAGAGGCAGGAAGTCAGGAGAAACAGTAGCAAGAGCCGAGGAACCTCAGAGTTCAAGGCAGGCGTAGACAGAAATCCGAGACAGACGGGAGCCTCGTTAGGAGAAACCAGCAACTGGGATCCTGCAAGGGGAACCCGACAGATACTAACGCAAGCTCTCCAGGAACATCTCAAACCCCACTCTGGGCCAGCCGTGGGGCAATTAATTTACTGCATCTAGTTTCAGGGGATGGGAATAAAGTAACACGGCATGCAAAGTCCGATCCAGAACACACACACACACACAGAGGCAACTTGGGTGTGCAATGGCTATCTCCAGACTATAAGGAAACAGATGCACAAGTCCTGTTGGAATTACAGAGATGTCACACATGAGCAACTATTTCAAACACAGCAGCTCCAAAATGCTACTTCTATAGTTATTCTTGGGGCCTAACCCCACGGGGTTACTGTATCTGAGAGCAGGAACAGGAAACTCCCCAGAGCATCCCAGACCACATGCAGGTTTCTCCTGCTAACTGCCCAGTTACTCAGATCCTGGTGATGCTCCTTCAGGGTCCTGTCCCAGCTCATCAGGAATGTGCCCTCAATGCTTAAACTACCGCATGTCGTCCAATTGTGCAAAAACAGATGGTTTCCATGTTTATAAACACATAGGCATCATAATTTTTTTTCTCATTTTCTTGTGTATCTATATTCTGGAAGAAAGCTTCTGAAAGGCAGAAGCATTATAATTTAATTTCACCCTTGATCCCTTAGCCTGTGCTTTGATTTGGCTTGAGGATCTTCTCCTTCAGCAGAACACATGACTTAGTAAGATTATTTCTGTTATTCCATTAACTAAATACTTTTGCATAAAGTCTAGGAAGAGCCTTCTGTTACTGAATTCTGTTCTAAAGTAAATACAAAAGGCTTAAATTATACACAGTAAACATATGAAACTATACATAAAACAATAATTATAGTTTAAGGAACAACAACATAGCAATTGACAGTGTACTCAGTATCATTGGTTACACTGTCTCTTTGATCTTCACAACTGCCCCCTGAGATTAGCAAAGTAAATATTTCCATTAACCTTTTGGGGTGTTATTTTTCTTATCTGTAAGATTAGAGATCTGTCACGAGCCAAATCACGGGTCTGGCTAGTGTGTGACTAGACACCACTCACTCAGGACGGAGCAGGACTCAGAGCCTTCCTCCTCCTACGAGAAAACTTCCTAAACCAAGGCCAAGCCTCTGGGATAACCACCCCCATCCCCTCTGAGCACATCAGCAAAAACTCACACCACAGTCTGTCATGGGAAAATACGGCAGGTGGCTAAATCCTCAGACAGACTCGGGGGCACCTCCTCTTGGCCTCTGTAAATTGGGGTCAATGCTGTTTACTTAAGACTGAAAGATTAACTCATTAATCCATGTAAATCTCCCTGGAGTTGAAAAACGCTCAAAAAATACATAAATTAGTAGCCAGAGATTTTGATTTATCTGTCACAGGAAGGTAATATTTTCCAATTTCTAAGAGAAGTTCGGTACAATGTTTTCTCTTAGATAATATTAAGGGCAGAATTCAAAAAAACCTTCAGGACGAACATAAGAAAGAAAGAAAGCCAAAGAGGAGTAGATTTTTCTTCAGATGATGTCAGTGAGAATCAGTACTGGTAGGCTTTGCTGATCACAGTTAATTAATAAGAATTGAACACCCATGGGCACATAGCCTTGAATTGCTCTTAGCTGCTCTTAGCTTAATAAAAGATTCATTGAATTTTTTAGTGAATTAAATTTTGGTCCATGGCAAAGACACAGCTTCTAAAGGTATGCCAAAATAGGATGAGAAATTAATATTAGAGAAATAGGAATTCATTCTGATTCTCCTTATATCTTAACTGAGCTTAGCATTGGTAAAGGTGATTTAGATTCTCTTAAGAAAGCAATGTGTCCCGAAATAGCAGGAATTTGGTCAGATAAGACTGAGTTTGAAATTCAACCCCAATTCACATTTTCACAGTTTGGGTAAATCTAGGAAAACATCATAGTTCAAACCACAGTGCAGAAATTAGGGGCAGAAGGTCCGAGGGAAGCCTGGGCCTCTGGAAAACTCTTGCAGGCCTTTACAAAAGGCCAGGTCTGCAGTGGATATCAAAATGTCAGGCTGCATTTGAATAATGGAAACCATAAAATTAAATGATCTCAAGTCCGAAGACATGCTATTATGTATCTGCAAATCGCTGTTTAAAAAAAAAATGAAAACAAACTTAGAGAAAACCTAAGAGAAAGAGAAAGAAAAATAGTCTGTCTTATGCTGCACACTGACCAACAACCTGTATCTCTGATGCAACATTGAAGGTCATCTTCTAACATCATTTATAAAGGGAAATAAAGGGGAATAAAAAGGATAAAGAGAGGAAGGGAGAGAAAATTTTTTCAAAAACCTTTCAAGTACTCACCCTTGTGAAAATCGTTGCAAGAAATCTGATAAAACTCGCAACCAAGTCTGCAAATGCTACTCAATCCATTGAACAGAGCACAGAACGTCTTATGGAAGCAAACTCTCTGAACAACACTTAATAAAAACCGGTGAGCAGGGGAACGGGAAGAGAGCATTACTGGGGAAAAAACATACTCCAAATCCGATGCCTTATTTCCTGAGACTGAACTGCATGACATGTTTCTGGAACATCTGCTAACATCTGGTCCAGAGTTGCTTTACAGGTGTTGAAAAGTCAAATGACTAAGTCCTAGGTCCTGATCTCGAGAGATGTGCTATTCGGAGGTCATTCCAACCCTGCACAAGTTACGGATAATACCAGGCTGTTCCATGCTGCCGGAGCACTGAGCACGTCAGGGCTCAAAAGAGAGAAAAGCAAGGAGGTCGGAGAAGTGGCCTGGGACAGACATTCAGAAAGCTCACGTGCCAGACAACGATGTTTGGCTTTTATTCATTATAGATGACGGAAAGTGACTGAGGACGTCTGTCACCCTAGATCTGTGCATTGCAAGGAATATGGCAATGAACAAGCCAAGAAAGGGAGGCAGAGATGAGCCCAGAGGCAGAAAGGGCTAGAGATGAGGTCTCAGAGAAGAGTATAACTACAATCCTAAGTAAATCTATACTGGGTGGGAGTGGAAGCAAAGAGATGGGTTCTAGTCCAATTTGAACAAAGGCAGCCTTTAGCAAAGGGTGGAGAAAGAAGAAAGAAAGCAGCGTTGGAGGATCCCGGGACATAAGAGACTCAGTCACAGTACAGAGCAAGTTTGCAGAAGGTGATTGGAGTTCTTGCCATGTTAAAACTGAGATGGTTCTAAGAAACAACCAGAACAAGACGGCTGTGAGAAGCCCAGTGAAGACCGCCCCCAGCAGAGCGCAAGAGAGCCATGTGGTCCTAGATTTCAGAAGAGACAGCCGGGCAGACACGCAAAGAAAGTAGAAAGGGGCAGGGTGAGGAAGGGAGCTCAGGGTAGAAACCAAGGAGGAGCATTCAGACACAGGATGAGAATCAGAACTCAGGGTTGTGGCAGAATAAAGGGGTGCGGTGACGAGCCAGGATCCAGCACCGCAGGGAGGTGAGCAGGTGAAGATTTAAGAAGCGTCACTGGTGTTGACCATTAGGAAGGGGCCAGTGGTAACTGTGATCTCTTTGGAGCAGGAGAGGTGGGCCCCAAGCTCTAAGCTTCCCCAGAGACCATGGGTTCTAAGGACGCCGCCCCCTGGTATGGAATACTGTTTGGCAATAAATGCATGGAGATTAAATAGCAATAGGAAGGAAAATGATTTTGGTTTTCTTATCGATCAGTGTGGCATTTTTTCAATGTATAAATAATATAAATGAACACTTGGAACTTCATAAAAGAACCTAGAGACGGGATGAAGAATTCAAAATAGAAGAGGATGACAGTCAATGACGAATAAGGAGGAAGAGATCAAGGAATCCTTCACAATACAATTCCAGTTCATTGAACAAGGTCTCTAGTGCGGTTGTAGTCTGAAGACAGAGGCGCGGCCTGCTTCTAGAAAGCTTTGGGCCTTTTGTTTACAAAGATCACGGGCAACGCCTCACATTCTGATCCCTGTACCAGTGCAAGTCATGCTTTAGACTTGAAAGGGAGAAGGAATGTGAGGAAAGATAGCGCTGATGGAAGAGCCGAAATAGGGACTGATTCTAAACAGACCAGAACAACGCTTACATTTCCGAAGTATTTGTCCAGCAGCTCCACATAACGATGCACGATCTCTAGCGTCAGGAGCTCATTGTCCTGATTTTCAACTGCACAGCAAAAATACAAACTAGCATACCTTGGAAAGAAAAAAGAAAGAAAGAAAAGTAAAATAGGATGACACATCAAATAACCTGAAGTCGGTGTTTTCCACAGTGAACACGCGAAGTGACCTCTTCTCCAGACTCTCTCCCCACCATCCAGACCCAGGAAGGCTGTCACCTTTCATCACACCCAATATGCTCCCCAAATGGGAAAGAGCATATGTAAAAATATGGCCGCCATTGAGTTATTTCTGTTAACTGTATGAAAAACTCTTAACATCATTTTACCCTGAGGAGCTATTATTGGGGAGACTGAGTCCTTGGCCCAATGAAATGGGGATGTCATTCTGTGTGTGTCCCACCTTTAGTCTGTCCAGTCTCCCCTCTGCATGTCTCTCTTCTGCCTAAGCTACTCTTCCCCATCCCATGTGTGTGGGTAACCACCTTCTTCCCCCTTAGCTCTGAGCTTGGATGTCACTTCCTCTGGGAAGTCTTCGCCCACTCCGACTGGACACACCCATGCCTCCCCCATCAGAGCATTTCATGGCCTGTCTCTGCCCCCCTGGACCAGTGGCTTCCCAAAGGCAGGTCCTCTGTCTGCCTTGCTCGCTATCATAAACCCGGGAGCTGCAAATATCTGTTGAAAAAATTGCTACGGCCTTTTCTTTATACTATGGTTTAAATTACAAATAAACTTAAAGTTAAAAAAAAAAAAACCAGCAGGCAGAGAGTAGGCACAAGCTTCTTGTTGGCATGTGCTTCTTGGGACTTCACCTTATGATCCCCAGGATGCTGACCGTAAGGGGCCATTGCTGACATCTCTCTGGATGCTAGTACTGAAAGCTTTAATCCAGGGACCCAGCAGAAGAAGCTTGGCCCAGATACCTCCTGGTAATTTACTCCATTAAATACAGTCTGCGAGGCTGCCTCTGTCATTTCTGTCCAGGTTTTATAAACACCCCTTGCAAGAGGCTTCCTTATGTGCATTTTCCTTCTGGGAGTGGCAGTAGGATGTTGGGTGCAGGTCAGCTGGGTTCTGGTCCTGGCTCAGGCATCAGTTATTTGGGCTTTTATGGACAAAACTGCTTTATGTCTTAGGGCTTTAGATTCCTCATCCGTAAACTGAGATCCCTTTCTAGTATGGTCTTGCTACAGCAAGCAGGTGCCATCACGAGACAACAAATATGCTTTCAAGTCAAAGGATATGGGGACACGTGGGTGGCTCAATCGGTTAAACATCGGACTTTGGTTCACATCATGATCTCACGATTTGTGAGTCTGAGCCCCGTGGGGCTCTGAGCTGACAGTGCAGAACATGCTTGGGATTCTCTCTGCCCCTCCCCCACTTGCATATGCTCTCTCTCTCTTTCAAAATAATAAATAAATAAACTTAAAAAAAATAAAGCCAGAAGAATATGGCTTTGAACCCTGGCTCTACCAACCGCCACTTAGTTACTGTGATTGAAGATGAATTCTATACATTGCCTGTGGCTTCAGTTTCCTCATCTGCAAACATGAGTAATAACAACAGTAATAAGAGATGCCCATCTCTCTATCACGTTATCCTGCATTTTCTTCCGCAGCATCAGTTACTAACCGATAAAGCTTTGTTTACCTAACCAATGAGTAAGCTCCGAGAGAGCAGCCTTGTGCCTGGTCTCGTTCCTGCACCCACAGCCGTTACAAGCGCTGGAAATACAATGGGTGCCCGTAAGCTCTTGCACATTATCCACATGTAGATTAAGTCCCTAGAATCCATCCTGGCACAGAAGCCCATCAATAAATGAAAGTTCTTCCTTGGTCAGTCTCTTGGTCTAAATATTCGGGCTCCAGATGCCACCAATTTCAGTAAGTGATAGAATCAGTGTTGTAATCGAAAATGTTGAGGATTAAACAATCCAAAGCCATAATGAGAAAGACAAGTCTCATAAAGGTACTCACACCTTTTATAAACAAGTTTTAGTTCCTTCCAGTCGACAAAACTGCTTGTCCTCTGACCGCGCGAGAGAACAATCTGGACAATTTCCCGGGTGATCTTTTTCCTCTCTTTGTCTGGGAGAGTCGTGTACCATTTCTGCAGCCGCAATTTCCCCTGTCGACTGAAAAGCAATATGAAATGTATCTAGAACAAATAAAGGACAGAGAAAAACAGAACTTTATCAGCTAAATCATTCTAGGTAGACACTGGAAATTAAATGGCAAGGTTTACAAAAGATGCAAGTTATGAACAAATGAAAATATTCTTGCCAGGATGAAAATAATCTCATCTGCAGATTACATTGAACCCATCAGCGAACAAAGAAATGTGGACATTACAAACATGGCTTATTTACATTACAGGGGATAGATACGATTTGTAAAAAGCAGTCCTTTTTAGAGTCACAAATTTATTACAGGGAGAGAAAGATACTGAGGAAGCATGTAACTCTTCTGAGAAAACAACAAAATCTTCCTTCCCAAGTGTTAAAAAACAGTGGAAGAGTTTGCTCTAAAAATTACACCCCAGTTGCCTCTCACAATGACAGCAACACGATAATAAAGAAAAAAGGGAAAGAAGGGAAGGAGGATAAAGCATGAGGAAAGAGTACGAAAGAGAGAAAGGGACGACATTCTTTCCTTTTTTTGTAATAAAAATTGTATAGATTTCAGGTGTACAACACGATTTTATATCCATATCCGTAGTGAAATGATTACGACAGTCCAGCTAATCAACATTTCGTCTCCTCCCACAGTTACCGTTGTGTGTGTGTGTGTGTGTGTGTGTGTGTGTGTGTGTGTGTGACCACAGCCCCAGAAATCTTCTCCCTTCGCAAACTTCCAGCGTTCTGTCCAGCATGATTAGCTACAGTCGCCATCATGAACGGCAGATCTCCAGACTTATTCATCTTACAACCACAACTCTGTACTCTTCAACCCACCTCTCATTCCCCCACTTCCCCACTCCTGGCGATCACTGTTCTAGTCTATATGCCTCTTTGGGTGTAACTTTTTAGATTCCACATGTAAGTGAGATCATGCAGGATTTGTGTTTCTGAGCCTGGCTTATTTCAATGAACACTATGTCTTCCAGGTTCATCCATGATATCACAAATGAGTGGATTTTTTCCTTTTGTTTATAACTGAAAATATTCTATTACCCCCGCTGCACACACATATACATATAAACACACATATACACACCACGTTTTCTTTACCCATTCATCTATCAATGGATACTTTGATTGCTTCCATATCTTGGCTACTGTGAATAGCGTTGCAATGAACTTGGAGTGTAGGTATCCCCTCAAGATACTGACTTCATTTCATTTGAAAATATACCCAGAAGTAAGATTGCTGGATCATAAAATAGTTCTATTTTTTTATTTTTTTTAAATAAAAAATTTTTTAACATTTATTCATTTTTGAGAGACAGAGAGAGATAGAGCATGAGCAGGTGAGGGGCAGAGAGAGAGGGAGACACATAATTCAAAGCAGGCTCCAGGCTCTGAGCTGTCAGCACAGAGCTGATGCGGGGGTTGAACCCATGGACTGCAAGATCATGACCTGAGCTGAAGTCAGATGCTTAACTGACTAAGCCACCAGGCGCCCGAAGTAGTTCTATTTTTAATTCTTGGAGGAACCCCCATACTGTTTTCCATCATGGCTACACTAGTTTGCGTTCCCACCAACAGTGGACAAGGACTCCCTTTTCTCCACATCTTCATCAACACTGTCGTCTTTTGTTTTCTTGATAACAGTCATTCCAATCAGTGTGGAGTGATCTCCTCATGTGGTTTTGATTTGCATTTCCCTGATGATTAATGATGTTGGGCACCTTTTCATATACCTGTTGGCCATCTGTATATCTTCTCTGAGGAAATGTCGGTTCAAGTCCTTTGCCTATTTTTAAACCAGGTTATTTACTTTCTTGCTATTGACTTCTTTGAGTTTCTTATATTTTTTGGATATTAACCTCTTAACAGATATACAGTTTACAAATATTTTCTTCTAGTCCTCAGTGGTCTCTTAATTCTGTTGATTGTTTGCTTTGAGATGAAGAAGCTATTTAGTTTAATGTAACCTCATTTGTCAATTTTTGTTTTTGTTGCCCTTGCTTTTGGGGTTATATCCAAAGTATCACTGCTCAGACCAATATCATGAAGCTTTTTCTCTATGCTTTCTTCTAGTAGTTTTATAGTTTCAGCTCTTACATTTAAGTCTTAATCCATTTTGAGTTGATTTTTAAAAATGGAGTAAAGGTCCAATTTCATTCTTTTCCACGTGGATAACCAGTTTTTCCAACACCATTTATTGAGAGTGTCCTTTCCGCATTGTGTGTTCTTGAACCTTTGTTGAAGATCAAACTTTTTTTTTAAGTTTATTTATTTCTTTCAAGAGAGAAAGAGAATGTGAGTGGCAGAGGGGCAGAAAGAGAGGAAGAGAGAATCCAAAGCAGGCTCCATGTTGTCAGCACAGAACCCAACATGGGGGTCAATCCCACAAACAAAGAGATCACGACCTGAGCCAAAGTCAAGAGTCAGACACTCAACCAACCTGAGCCACCCAGGTGCCTTTCAAACTAAGTCTTAAATATAAGCTCTTTACTCCACTTTGTGGGTAACTTTGCTGAGAGCTTCAGAATCAACCATCTCATGTAACAATGGTCTTTGTCGCCACCATGGGTTGTTAACAATTTAGGTTGTGTGTTGGCTATGTTAGGAAGCAACCCGATCTTGTTTTCAGTGACATTTCAAAATGTGCATTTTAAATAAACGTCCATATTTCAATGGATTTTAAAAGTTTTAAGTGAGTGGAAGACACCATAACATGTAGAAATTTACTTAGGTACCTTGGAGGTAGGGTCAATATGCTTCTTGGAAATTGTCACAAGGTATCATCTTTATTTGATGGCAGATTAAGTTTTCTCAATGCACAGTATGAGAAAAAGTTTAGAATCATGATTTATCAAGTTTTTTGCTTTGTTTTGTTTTGTTTTAAATAAAATGCATTATAGATTAATTGTGTCATGGAGAGAAGAACAATACATACTGGAAACCAAAATTATTGTATTTTAAATATTTTTTATAAATACAATATTCATCCCCTTTTATTGAAGAGGTTTGGTTCTGAATGTCAGGGCATAAAAACTCACTAGGTGGTGATATCTGAGAACCAAAAGAAACCAGGCTCTTCCCTCAAAGCTCCTCCTACCCCCAACCTGTAGAATTCGAGGTCTTAATAAGGTTATATTCTGTCTTAGAAAGAAAACATCTCTTAAACCAAGGACTTGAAGACCAAGACATCACAAGTGAGGGGAAAACAAGTATAAAAGCCCTCCTCATCTGGCAACTTTAAGAAAAATCACCCTCAGGATGTTGGGTGGGGGGATGGGCTAATGGGCGATGGACATTAAAGAGGGCACTTGTTAGGATGAGCACTGGGTATTTCATGTAAGTGATGAATCACTAAATTCTATTCCTGAAAACACTATGACACTATATGTTAACTAACTTGGATTTAAATTTTTTTTTAATCACTCTCAGTCTGGAATTTTAAATATTTGTTGAGAACACAGCATTTTCTTAAATACCCACTTCACTATCAACGCAGGTATAAATAACTCCATTACTGCTTTCTAAGAATGAACTTGAGAAAGGTAATTTTACTTCCAAGAAGAGATCATCCTAAAAATGACATTGTAAAAGGGCAAAGTTGAACAGTGACAGAAATCATAAAACCTCAGGATCTTGAGAACAAGGCTTGACTGTGGATCACCACCAATAGAAAAGTCTATTCAATCCAATGACTAGCAAATGGTCAGACCTTCACTAGAGAAATGAAATCCATATATTTTGTTAGTGTTGACTTTGTATTTCTTGGCAGAAATTTTTTTTCCTCCCATCTCACCTAAATCTCTGCTGTTACCATTTAAACCAGTTTTCCCTGATTTTTATCCAGAGAGTATATTAAAACACAATATCTCACTGTCCCAGGAGTAATAACTAATTCTTCATATATTTGAAGATGCTTTGTAGTCTCCCAAAAATCTTTTTCCTTCCAGAAGAAATCACTCTGGTTTCATGGGGTTCTATTTTCAGATCACAAAATCATTCTTGTTGTGATTCCTCCAAGATTTCTCCATAGGCTAAATGTTACTTTTAACTGGGGGCACTCAGATCTATGTCCAAAGTTCCAGTGAGAGGCTAGAACTAGGTCTGAGTTTAATTGTGGATACCTTTCTAGTTCTTCTACACTGAAACACTCTCTCAAACAAACTGCCTTTGTTTTTTCTTTGAGAGACAGAGAGAGAGAGAGAGAGAGAGAGAGAGAGAGAGAGAGAGAGAGCATGAGAGAATCTCAAACAGGCTCCATGCCCAGCACCGAGCCCAACTCAGAGCTCAACCTCATGACTGTGAGCTCATGACCTGAGCTGAAATCAAGAGTCAGATGCAGGGCGCCTAGGTGGTTCAGCTGGTTAAGCATTGGACTTTGGCTCAGGTCATGATCTCACAGTTTGTGAGTTCAAGCCCCATTTTGGGCTCTGTGCTGACAGCTCAGAGCCTGGAAACTCC
This sequence comes from Mungos mungo, assembly GCA_004023785.1. Taxonomy (NCBI): domain Eukaryota; kingdom Metazoa; phylum Chordata; class Mammalia; order Carnivora; family Herpestidae; genus Mungos; species Mungos mungo. The sequence goes on from PISW01000824.1 coordinate 57,127, forward strand.
TTTGGATTCTGTGTCTTCCTCTCTCTCTGCCCCTCCCCCACTAGCGCACGCGCGCGCGCTCTCTCTCTCAAAAATAAAAACATTAAAAATTAAAATAAACAAATAAATAAAAACATTAAAAAATTAAAAAGTGAAAAAGAGATGCCACCCAGGTGCCCCTGCCTGGCTTCTTAAACACATGATCACTGATGTAGGACAATGAACAAAGAGCAACTCTTTTCTCTAACAATGCGCTCAAAGAGAAGAATGATCCGGAACATGATACACACATCTATAAAGCCCACATAAAATATGGAAATACGTTCCAAATTCAAAAGAAGCAACAAATTGATTCGGGCTTATCCCATAATTGCACTGCATAAGTCAGTGTTGAGAGATTTAGCCCTCTCCAGCTCTGCTCTGAGACACAGCTTGTGCTGTGGTGTCTGGTGTCCGTCATGCCCCAGAGTTGACGGCGCAGCTTGAGAGAACTGGCAGGATGAGCTGTAGGCACTGTAGTGACGCACAAGAGTTCATCACCTCCAGCAATTACTTTTATCTAATTTATCAGTTCAGTCATTCAAGGCATGTTTGAATAATATGTTTCAAGAGGTTAATCAAATACGTTCATTGATTAGCACTAGCTTGAGAGTAGGAAAAAGAGCAGTTGCAAGGGCGTTTTCAATATTTACCAAGAGCCAACTTACATGCAAGTTAATGTCATAAACAAACTTCGTCTGACTTCAGAAAACTACCCAGACACTCCCCTTCTGCAGTATGGCCGAGACAAGAAGGGTAATGGGGTGGCAGACTGGTAATCCTCCTTGGGAATACGCCAACTGCAGACAGAACCATACAATCCAATGAAGCGGGTTGAACAAGGTTGACTTCCTACATTTGGCCCAAATACTTTGGTCTCAGGTGGGCATTTTGCTTCACCAAGATCTCCCATCCCTAACCCAGAAGCCCTTCTGAGGGGTCTGGTTCTGTCCCAGATGATCCTTTAAATCCAAACATGTCAGGTTAACCCAAGAATTCCTGGTCCTCAGAGTGTCCACTAGTATAATCCTTGACCTAATGGAGGAGAGCCCGAATCTCTCACTTTGACCCAGAATGAAAACGACTCTGGGCACTATCTTATTTTTATTTCTAAAGAAATGTCCGTTTGACCTTTGAAGGATGCGCAAAGCAGATCAGCACCGATTTAGTCTGCTGTTTTGAAACAGTGTTAGCTTCTTCCCTCTAGTTGAAGACAGAAGGTGAAAGCATTCAATAGCAGCTTGAGTTCTTAACATTTGAAAATCTCGCTGCTCCTGACCTGAACCCATGTAGTAGACCCAAAACTAACTTCTAAGAAGAGAGGTCTCCAGGAACCTTTTCCTACCCCAACACTGTTACCCCAGGCTGTATTTCAGGATCTGAGCTGCAAATATAAACACACAGGATATGTCCCTTTCCTCCAATTCCATCAACTTGACAGGCCCTCTGGTGCCCTGTATCCCATGATGTTTCACTTAAACAACACTATTGCTAGAGTTCTTACCTCCTTAACCTCATTTCCAATTTCTGCAGCCACTCTACAAACTCCTGGCCCAGATCGGCCCAGCCACTCTCACCTCTGCATCTATAGTGAGGCATCAGGCACTCCCAATCACAGAAAAATCACACAGGACTTGGCAGATGGGTTCAACTTTAGATGTATGATGGTCCGGCTCAGTGAAATCTCCTGTGTTACTTAGAAATTCTCCATCTACCTCTTCATGTAAAGGGTTGCTAGGCAACACCCCCTTCCATTTCCCACGGGGGTTACTGCAAGTTACTAATATGCTCCTTCCTATTCCCTATGCCCACCCTTACTCCCTGACTCTGGGAAGACACCAGTCAAGAGGACAACAATCACTCTGTAGGATTTCCTCAGCTCCCCGCCCCTCACCACACCTGTACACCCACATGCACAAACTCAGTCACACACACCCCCTTCTCCCCCCACCCCACCCCGCCAACTATTTCCTCCCTGTGTCAGGGATACAACCTCATCTTCTGCCCTGGCTTTCAACCCTCACCCATGTCTTCAAGAATGTGGTTTCATCATTCTGACACTGGCCTTCCATTCTGAGACACCTTACATGTAGATATTGAGTAATTCCAAGTTCCCTCTCATGTTTAAAAACCAGTGGTCCTCAGGGCACCTGGGGAGCTCAGTGGGTTTAAGTGTCTGACTTCGGCTCAGGTCATGATCTCACAGTCCGTGGGTTCAAGCCCCACATTGAGCTCTGTGCTGACAGCTCAGAGCCTGGAGCCTGCTTTGGATTCTGTGTCTCCCTCTCTCTCTGCCCCTCCCCCCCCTTTCTCTCTCTCAAAAATAAATAAACATTACCAAACAAAATTTAAAAAACAGTGGTCCGTTCTAGAATCCCGACCTTGACTCACCCATCAGTGTCAAGAATCCAGAAAGTACCCATACCTTCTGACCCAATAAGCCTACTGTTTAAATCTATATTAAGGTTGTGCCTTAAAATGCTGATAAATTTTTAGGCACTAATGCTTACTGTAGTTCTCTAGAGTAACACGCACACATACAAAATAAATGAAACTATAAACTACCTAAATTAGCAATAACAGAGAAATTTTTAAATGGTATTTGTTAAATGATTTCAGTAAGTGAGAATGTCTATAGTATAATGTCAAGTTTAAAAATATATATATAAATTAGTACATTGAGTACTGTAGCCACAATTTAAAACTATACTCACATAGAAATTATATAAAGACACTAAGTTGTTCATAGTAGTTATCTTGGAAGAGTGGAATTAATTACACATGCTTTTTTCTACTTTGTGCTCACCTGGAATTTCCAAACTTCATATGCCTGATTTTGCAATTAGAAAAAAATATGGAATGAAAAGAACATTAGCAAGTTCAATAAAAATCAGCCAGCATTCTATCTGGTGGCCAAACACAAGGTAAATGTCACGGTGCTTGCAACAAATAAAACTGTACCTCAAGGAGACTGTACTCCACTCAGGAGACCCTGCAGCACTAAGTGAGCAGGCAGGTGGGGCTCACACTGGGGTCCCTGACAAATGCACGCGTAAGGACAAGGCAGGGAAGAAATATGCACAAATGATCATCGTGGCCATACTGACACAGGGCCCTGATAGTTAGTTTTCTCTAATTTCAAAACAATGCTATTTAATTCTGACAGTGAAATGAAGAAAGGGAGAGGGTGCAAAAGCGTGAACCTATAGGTTCATGTGAACCTTTATTCACATAAACAAGAGTATTGCTTTTACAACAGGTCGACAAACTCAGTGGACCAGAATCGGCATTTCATTAATGAATTGATTGACTTATTTTAAGTATAATTATCATCAAGTTAGCTAACATACAGTGTACACAGTGTGCTCTTGGCTTCGGGAGTAGATTCCCATGATTCCTTGCTTCCATACAACACCCAGTGCTCATCCCAACAAGTGCCCTCCTCCATGCCCATCACCCACGTTCCCCTCTCCCCCACCCCCCATCCACCCACAGTTTGTTCTCATCATTTGAGAGTTTCTTATGGTTTGCCTCCCTCCCTCTCTGTAATTTCCCCCCGGCTCCTCCCCCATGGTCTTCTGTTAAGTTTCTCAAGATCCACATATGAGTGAAAACATACAGTATCTGTCTTTCTCTGACTTATTTCACTTAGCATAACATCCTCCAGTTCCATCCACGTTGCTGCAAATGGCAGATTTCATTCTTTCTCATTGCCAAGTAGTATTCCATTGTATATATAAACCACATCTTCTCTGTCCATTCATTAGTTGATGGACATTTGGGCAATTTCCATAATTTGGTTATTGTTGAAAGTGCTGCTATAAACATTGGGGTACATCTGCCCCTATGAATCAGCACTCATGTATCCTTTAGGTAAATTCCGAGTAGTGCTATTCCTGGGTCATAGGGGAGTTTTATTTTTAATTTTTTGAGAAAACTCCACCCGGTTTTTCAGGGTGCAGTTGCACCAGTTTGCATTCCCACCAACAGTGCAAGAAGGTTCTCATTTCTCCACATCCTCGCCAACATCTGTTATTTCCTGTGTTGTTAATGTTAGCCTCTCTGACCAGTGTGAGGTGGTATCTCAATGTGGTTTTGATTTGTATTTCCCCTGATGATAAGTGATGTTGAGCATCTCATGTGTCTGTTGGCCATCTGGATGTCTTCTTTGGAAAAGTATCTCTTCATGTCTTCTGCCCATTTCTTCACTGGGTTGTTTTTTGGGTGTTGAGTTTGGTAAGTTCTCTACAGATTTTGGATACTGACCCTTTATCAGATATGTCATTTGCAAATATCTTCTGCCATTCTGTTGGTTGCCTTTTAGTTTTGTTGATTGCTTCCTTTGCTGTACAAAAGCGTTTTATCTTGATGAGGCCCCAATAGTTCATTTTTGGGTTTATTTCCTTTGCCTTCAGAGATGTGTCAAGTAAGATATTGCTACAGCTGAGGTCAAAGAGGTTGTTGCCTGTTTTCTCCTGTAGGGTTTTGATGGTTTCCTGTCTCACAGTTAGGTCTTTCATCCATTTTGAGTTTATTTTTGTGTACGATGTAAGAAAGTGGTCCAGCTTCATTTTTCTGCATGTCGCCGTCCAGTTCTCCCAACACCATTTGCCGGAGAGACTGTCTTTATTCCATAGGAGACTCTTTCCTGCTTGGTCAAAGATTAGTTGGCCATACATTTGTGGGTCCAATTCTGGGTTCTCTATCCTGTTCCACTGGTCTGTGTGTCGGTTTTTGTGCCAGAACCATACTGCCTTGGTGATGACAGCTTTGTAGTACTGACTGAAGTCCAGGATTCTGATGCCTCCAGCTTGGTTTTCTCTTTCAACGTTACTTTGGCTATTCAGGGTCTTTTGTGGTTCCATACAAATATTAGGATTATTTATTCCCAATCAACATATTTTTCACGAAAAAGGACAGAACAGAACACAGCAGAGCAACCACATATATTAAAGGCATGTGTTTCAAGAAACTGTTCGTATTGTGTACACTTACCCTGGGTAGTAGCGTAAAGTACATTTCTTGCTATTGGTTGTAGCTAAAAGAAGGACAGTAAGGGGAGGAGGAAATGGAGAAGGAGATAAATACTAAGACACTGAGCCTGTGTAGACACTATCCACACAAGGTGAAAACACAAGAAAAAATATTTTTATGCAAATCTAGTCAGTAAGGAAATGTTACCATAAAAACAGCTCTCTATTCAGTATTAATATTTGAAGCTCTGAGAGAATGCTGGGCACCAGAAAGAATACTCACGTACATATAATTTTTTCCCCAAATATGAGCAGCAGCCATTTGGAGCAGATCTCCAGGGCTAGCAACCAGGACCCCGTAACCAGTGAGAAAGGCGACTTCTGATAAGAGCAGCATATGGCCAAATAACTAAGTTTGCTTGTGAAAACCTGAAAGCAGTAAACTCCCTCTTTGGAGTAGGAGTGAACCCAAACTTCTTTTTTCTTAATGGAGACCAGCTAACACAGCAAATAAAGTGGAGGAAAATGCCTCACTCGGTCGTGGATGTGTCTATGCCCTTAGAACAAATAGGAAAAAAAACAGTAAACTGCTGGACACAGTAAGAAAGCAAGGGAAAAAGATCAATCTGCATGTTTCTTCCCGAATCCTGTCCAGTGCCCTTCTGTGCCCATAACAGGGACTCACTAGATATTAGTGGGACTGCTGAATTTTGAGAAATGGCAACTCGTCCTGTCATAATATTCTGGGAACTGAGTTTTCTTAAGGCTTAGAGAACATGATGGTTTTCTTGAGATGACCTTTTAAAAGCCCGGGGTTTTATGGGGCATCGTAAGTGTACAACTGGAATCCCTTTTCTCCAGATGCAAGAGACGCGTCTAGGATTTGTATCTGCCAGAAGTTCTGGCAGCTTTTCCAGAAGACCCTAATAGTATCCAGAAACTGAAAGATGCAGCCACTGTTCTAGATGGATTATCAGAGTGTTACACACAACGGGTCTGGGCACTCATTCCTTCAGAGCTGCTGCCTCTCAGGCATGAGAGGGGCTTCTGGAAGGTGGGGAGGGACATCCACCGCTTCTTCACCGGCTCCATGCAGTCCCCTGCTCAAAGGGCTCCAGCCACACACAGCTCCCCCTCCCACACGCTCAGCTATCTTCCCTCCCTCCACAAAGGTCATTTGCTTAAGTCTTTGGTGAGGTACCCATTTCACAGATTTTACCAGCACGCCCTGAGTGGAAATATGATTTGCCAGACGACACTTTCCCAGAAGCTCCACATGCCTTCAGGGCAAAGGTTCACTGACAATCCATCAGTCCCCCAGCTTAGTGATCCTTTGACAGCTTGTTACATGCCAGAAAATACTTCTTTTTTTAAAAAATGTATTTATTTTGAGAGAGAGAGAAAGAATACATGCATACAGTGGGGAAGTAGCAGAGAGAGAAAGAATCTCAAGCAGACTCTGTGCTCTTAGCATGGAGGCCAACGTGGGGGTCGATCTCACAAACCAAGAGATCTTGACCTGAGCCAAAATCAAGTATCAGACACTTAACCGACTGAGCTACCCAGGCACCCCGTAATTTTACTTCTTTAAAACTTGTTGGGGCACCTGGGTGCCTTGGTCATTAAGCATCTGACTTTGGCTCAGGTCATGATCTCACCATCGTGGGTTCGAGCCCCGCATTGGGCTCTCTGCTGTTAGCACAGAGCCCATTTCAGGTCCTCTATCACCCTCTCTGCTCCTCCCCCACTCATTCTCTCTCTCTCTCTCTCTCCCTCCCTCCTTCCCACCTTCCTCCCTCCCTGTCTTTTTCCCTGTCTCTCAAAAATAAATAAACATTTTAAAAATAAATAAATAAAACTTGTTACCTGCCTTCCAACCAAAATTGTGTGTCTCAACGACCGTTTCTGATTAGGCCTGAGTATGCTGTGCCTTTACCGCTAGGCCAACCCAAATCTGATTAAGGACATTTATCACCAGGTCGAGCCTCAGGGGGCTGTGACGATGTCACACATTATCAACCTCAGTGCAGAGTCTAGCACAGAGTAAACTCCCAACAAATCTTGCTGTTGCTAATAAATCAGCAAGGAGTCGGCTGCACCCATTTCTATGGCGTTCACTTTCACTGGGGCAAGGCCAGCATTCTCTGCGTCCTCCTTTCGAACCCCAGCGACTCCCATCCGTTTTCCCTCCGCGGCTCCCACACGCACATGGAAGGAGCCTCTGGCAGGCATTCCACAGGTCCCCACAGAGGCACAGTGTTGATTCTTTGGGTAATAATAAACCATCCAGTCTCTAGCTGACTAGCTACCGAGTCTCCTTAATTAACCTGCCTCGTGCTCCAGTAATGAGTTTGCCCCAAAGACAGCCCAAACTTGCCTGTAAGTCATTCAGAGCTCTTTCTTTCTGGAGACTGCTGGTCACTGGTCTTCTGATCGCGTATCTATTCATTCTCTCCAAGTTCTCTGTAAGGTGTTTACTTTAGGGTTCCCCCTTTTTTCACTTGTGTGTGTGTGTGTGTGTGTGTGTGTGCGCACCTGTCTCCAGTTCCCTTTTCTACACCCAAGGAACAGCAGTTCATGCTTTCAAAAGATTTTTTTAACATTTTCTATTTTATTTCTTGAGAGACAAATCATGAGAAGGGGAGGGCCAGAGAGAGAGGGAGACACAGAATCCAGAGCAGGCTCCAGGCTCTGAGCTGTCAGCACAGAGCCCTGTGCGGGGCTCGAACCCACAAACCGTGAGATCATGACCCGAGCCGAAGTCAGACACCCAACCAACCAAGCCACCCAGGCGCCCCTGGCAAGTCATGTTGTAATTCTTAGTGTTTGCTTTCTCTCCCAGCTCTTTGCTTGAAAGGCAAGGCTCCTCTGTGCCGGGTAGCCTGCCCTCTCCCCATCAGTTTCTGGCCAAGGGGCAGCACGGGTCAGTGGGAACCATGTGGCCCTGACCAGCCATCAGCTCCCCTTTCCAGGCCCCGTGTCTTCTCCCAGGGAACGGGAGAGCAAGGTCACACATTCAAATACTTTTCACGGGCTGGGCAGAGGCAGGTAACATTTTAAACAAAGGTAAAGGTTCAGGGTAATATGAGAGGAGGTGGAGGAAACAGAGTGAAACTGAAAATTACACGTTGCGACTAAAGGGACAGGCATAACTCAGCCATACTCCGGTATTGCCGAGAAAAACTATGAGTCAGTCTCGCGGAGCCTTCAGATTTTGTCTTTTCCAAAAGAAGCCTGAAATCTGGGTGATTATGGAAAATATTGGGATTATTTTATCGTTGCCAATTCATATTAATAATCATTCGAACCAAACAGTATTCACGCTGAGCAAAGCACGCTGTGAGTGGCTGCGGTCTTGACTGGCATTCAAGGCCTCAGGTGACACTGTTGAATCAGGGACCGCTGAAGTCACTAATGTCATTCTATAACATTTGTGCAGCCAGTGGATTTCCCGTTTCTTGTGATTTCTGGACCTTCCTGTTTGAGGAAGTGGCCCCCCGAGCCAAGAGCCTTGCTTCCACGTCTCTGCCTAATATTACCGTCAAATCTATTCCGAATCAGAATTTCCTATTAACTGAATTCATCACATGATACCGGCTTCTTTCTGCAAGATTTCCAGTCCTGGTTTCTGTTTCCACAATACAAGAAGATAACATTTCTATGGAAAGCCAAAGCTACGCAATCTCAGAATCTCATTTCTGGCTGGTGGTGGCAGCCTTTTTCCGGAAATAAAATATTGGAAAGCGGCCACATTGGCCAACATCTTTCCATTCGTTTCCCGATCCTTGCACACCATCTGGTGGCAGAATGGTCTGCTTGTGACAAGTGCAATGCTCCGTGAAGACTGCGAACAGGGTGAGGAGGAAAGGCGGGGAGCAGAATGAGAGGGACGCCAGGGAAGCAGGAATGAGGAACAAACATCTCCAGTCATCCACAAATTAAAGGATTCACTGCTGAGAACTAGCTGGGGACCGTTTCTAGAAAACCTTCTGTGAAGAAAATTCCTCAGACTGTCTGGTGTCCATCCACGGGAACTGCACAGTAGTGCTTACTGGGGGGAAGGATGGACAGTGGCTGGCTGGGGAACAGCACTAGAGGATGGAACGAGTGGCCTAGGTGGGGGGTGGACTGATCACCCCAAAATTCATATGTTGGGGTCCTGACCCCCGGTAGCTCAGAATGTGACCTTGGTCACTGCAGATGTAACGAGTTAAGATGAGGTCATACTAGAAGACGGTGAGCCTCTTCTCCAATATGACAGGTACGATCCTAAATAAAAAAAGGGGGGGGACAGGGAATTTGGACACAGGCACAAACACAGAGAGCATGCCCGAGGGAATGGAGGCAGAGGTGGGCTGATACAGCAGAAGCCGAGGGATGCCAAGGATGGCCAGCAACTCCCCAGAAGCTAGGCGAGCGGCATGGGACGGATTCTCTCTGGGTCCCCAGAAGGAGCCAGCCCTGTGGAAACCTTGATTTTGGACTTCTAGGCTCCAGGACTTGGAGATGATAAATTTCTTTTGTTTGAGCCCCTCAGTTTGTGGTACTTTTTTTACAGCAGCTTGTCTGTGGCTTTGAATTTTAGGTCTTTTTTTTTTTTAATCTCAAAAAGCGTGACTGCTGCTTTCTACGCCATTACAATGCATATCCTAAAACCAAATCATCTACATTCCAGAGATAAAGTCGGCGGATTCCATTCAACTTTGCAAATATTTACTCAGTGTCTACCACAGCGAGGTATTTCAAATGAAATAATCACTCATTCCTGGACTCACAAAATGCTGACGTTAGAAAGGACAACGGAGCTGGTCCGGTGCAAACCTTCTCCTCTGAAGATGAACAAATGCAGACCCAGAGTTACGGGACCCTCAGTTGGGTAGCTAGAGAGCGGCAGAGTTAAAACAGTCTCCTGCCTCCCTGCCCAAGGCTCTTTGCACTTGATGCCTTCGACCCCTCTGGGTTTCCAACAAAGCTAAAATTATTACTCTTCTTCATTTCTTTCTATTGTACAAATAATTATAACCAAGCAAGCCTCATGCTACCACCAGAAACCTACTTATGATGCTTGACATGCTGAACATACAGTAGTCATCACACCAAGCACTTTACGTGCAACACCTCATTTAATCGTCGTGAACGTGTTATTCGTATCCCCATTTACTGGCAAGGAAACTGCAGCTCCCAAAAAGTGAAGTACCTTGGTCTCGTCAATCAGCTAGAAGACTCTAGGGCTGGGCTTGATTCTAGAGTTTACTCCTTAAATGGTTATACAACATCACCTCCTTGAGGAGAGCAAATACAGGGGCTCCTGGGTAGCTCAGTTGGCTAAGCATCCGACTTTGGCGCAGGTCATGATCTCAGTTTGTGGGTTCGAGTCCCCCATCAGGCTCTGTGCTGGAGCCTGCTTCGGATTCCGTGTCTCCTTCTCTCTCTGCCCCTCTTCCACTTCTACTTTGTCTCTCTCTGTCTCTCAAAAACAAATAAATGTAAAAAAATTTTTTTTTCTTTTTAAAAAGAGAGCAGGTACACATCCGTGGGCACCACCTGGGCTGGCTTTACCACTTTAAAGTCAACATGATACTGAACCACCCTTGTCACTGGAAGGCAACATTCTTCCCTGACAGCCTGAATCCTGCTTAAAGCAACTTCAAACTGCAATGATATCAACTGTGAACAAATACATCTACCAGCAGTCAAGTTTCTTCTTTCTCCTTGTAAATCACTGGTGCCCAATGTGGACAATCCACCACAACTCTAAGATTTATCCTCAGAGAGATCACACACTCATGTACAGATCTTCCACTTTCAGAAAGCTAAAGCTCTGGGGCACCTGGGTGGCTCAACAGGTTAAGTGTCCAACTTCAACTCAAGTCATAATCTCACAGTTCATGAGTTCAAGCCCTACATCAGGCTCTGTGCTGACAGCTCAGAGCCTGGAGCCTGCTTTGGATTCTGTGTCTCCCTCTCTCTCTGCCCCTAACCCACTCACACTCTGTCTCTTTCAAAAATAAACAAACATTTTTAAAAAAAATTTTAAAAAGCTTTATTCAAAGTCAAATGCAGCCAGTAGTTTTTTTTCAAAATCTCATTTATATCCAAGATGGGTCAAGAGGAGACAAAATGGCATACAAAAATTAGATGCCATCACATTTATAATGTGCCAGTTTCATCACGCGTTTTAATATTACTAAATGTCACCTGTCAGAATTCTGTACGTAAGTGCTTTTCACTTCGTGCAACAATTAATTGGTTTTATCCTACCAGCATGGCACCTGGCGTGAAGATAAAGGTGATGGGTCCAGCCATACTGTGTACTCAAAGAAAACTGCTTCTGAAAGTCCCAGGGTGGCAGGTCACTTATTACCACTGGGGTGAAAATTGTGTACCTGAGTTCCGAAAACATGGGAAAGTTGACATAACTAAAACAAGTGAGAGGAGCCATGAGGACAGAAAGCTCCAACGGATATATTTAATAATGAATATAATTTTCTTCGCCTTTGAAAGGAAGACTAGACAGAAGCAACCTGGGATGCAAGGCTGTCATTATTCAAGTTCAATCAGAATGCTGAACTGTGACCCACCCTATCCTGCATCTCCCTTTCCCACAAGCTGAACAACAGCCTTTTAAACACAAAACAGGGGTGTCTGGGTGGCTCAGTCGTTAAGCATCTGGACTCTTGATTTTGGCCCAGGTCGTGATCTCAGGGTTCATGAGATCAAGCCCCCCGTCGGGCTCTGTGCTGCTTGGGATTCTTGCCCCCTCCCTCTCCCCCTCATGAGTGTGCACATGCGTGCACTCTCTCTCAAAATAAATAAATATTAAAAAATAAATAAGAACAACAAACTAATAAACTAAACACTATTGCAATGAAAGCCAGGTAAAGTTAACCAGGCAGAGCCTCCCAGTAGATGACTGGGTTCACACTCCTACATTCAGGTCCCATCTGTGGCTCAGGCAGGACCATCAGGCAGGGGCGGAGCACACGTCCCAAACACTCCAGATCAGTGGCTGCAGGTCTGCCCTGCCCACTGGGAGGTGTAACCCCTAATTAGCATCACAAGTCATGCTCAAGTGAACATGCCTGCTTTGCCAAAGCCATAATTCCCTTTCTTCCAGTTTTCCGGCCCACTGATTCCAAACTATGGGATGACAGAAAAATCCAGGATCTTCTGGATCAAGTGAAACAAATGGAAGTTTTTAAAGTCAGGATATGAATGGTAAAATCTGCAAATTGTGTTTATACGTCCATCTCCAACACTGCATCTTAGGCAAAGACTTAATTTTGCAGCAGCATGGGTAGGCAATGGGCCCTTTGGGCCTGGTTAGTTGGAAATCACTCACTCCTGAGATTATATAGGCTTGAAACACGTGTTAAATGTAAATCAAGTAAAAAGAACCCAGGAGAAAACATTCGTGGAGAAATCACTACCAAAAGGACTTGCCTCTGAATGGCCTGGCAAAGAAAAGGCCAGCATTGAACAGAAGCCTTGCAAACCTGCCATCGGGCTTAGGAAGAAGGAAATAGAGTCTACTGAGCCTTAACACGTGTTTACGTGCAATTTCTGGAAATGCTTCCGAAGGTTTTGTTTTCTACCATTACATTTCCACCAGACAGTGCTACATTTCTAAAGTCAAGACAAAACCATTTAGTCTCAAATGTAGTCACTGCCAAGTAAGTGACCCACGAGATGCTTCAGGTGTGTATCCAGCACTATTCTTTGTTGTCTTTTTAATTCTTTAACATTTATTTATTTTTGAGAGGGAGAGACAAAGCATGAGTGGGGGAGGGGCAGAGAGAGAGACAGATTTCAAAGTAGGCTCCAGGCTCTGAACTGTCAGCATAGAGCCCGACCTGGGGCTCGAACTCAAAAACTGGGAGATCATGACCTGAGCTGAAATCAGATGCTCAACCGACTGAGCCACCCAGGCGCCCCTCCAGTGTCGTTCTAAGTTACTTTAACAAGTGTATACTAATGCCTTGTTGTAGTTCAGAATTACAGCTCCCTTCTTGTACCTCTTTTAGAAAACGTAGTTGGGAACATTACTCAGCCATCAAAAAGAATGAAGTCTTGCCCTTCGCAATGATGTGGATGGAGCTATAGTGTATTGTGCTAAGCAAAATAAGTCGGAGAAAGACAAGCACCATACGATTTCACTAGTGGAATTAAGAAACAAAACAGATGAGCATAGGGAAAAATAAAAAAAGAGGCAAACATAAAAGAGACTCTTAACAATAGAGAACAAACTGAGGGGTGCTGGATGGAGGTGGGTGGGGGATGGGCAAGATGGGGGAAGGGTACCAAGAAGAGCACGTGCTGTGTTGAGCACCAGGTGTTATACATAAGTGATGAATCACTAATTCTACTCCCGAAACTAATATTACACCATATGTTAACTAGAATTTAAATAAACACTTAAACAATAAAAAAATACAAAATTTAAAAAATTAAAACATTAAAAAAAAATGTAGTTTGATCTTGCCTTGTGATCCTTAACCTATGTTGCTTTGAAGTTCCGATGAGTTGAGGGTATTTTTTTTTCTTCATGCTTTTTGCCCAAGTAATATACATAATTTAATTATAATGTTTTTCAGGACTTTTGCAAATGACGATGGTTCCGAGATTAAATCTGAATACTTTCTGTGCCTTCCCAAGTGAGGATACCAGAAAGCTCCATTTCTAACAATGATTGAAGGACAGAATCACAAGTGTTACAGGAAAATTGGTACTGTTCTAAGTAAAGGTTAGAGACAGAGAAAGAATGTCAAATGTCTAACGTCGAGAAAAACAAAAATGCAGGTAGACTTGGTGACAAACACTAGAAAAACCTCACGCTCTCCAGCAGGTCTGCTTGCCAAGTTAAAAAGAAACCAGACAGGCTCCGAATGACCACATGCTTTCATTACTGAATGTGCCAAACCCAGAGAGCCCCTCCCGGTAATCACTCCCGAAAAGTGAAACGCACGCTTAGTAAAATTCACGGTCACATTTCAGACTCTGCTATAAACAAAGCATTATTTTATATCATTTCACCTATATATTTTGCATCATTTGGCTGATTATTTTTATATCATATCATGTGACTGGGTTTTATATCCTTTGCCTGCATATCATTTTACATCATTTTAGATTCTCCCTTTTACCTTACTTTTGAAAGCTGACTTTACACTTTGAGTATTTAGAACAGATGTATATTTTTATGCACATGTGATGATTGAGACTGTAAAGGTGCTTTCTGGGGGGGTCCCGATAATTTCAGATATTGTTCGTGTTTATTGTTTTTATATTTGAAGGAGGAAAGTAATTGTATAAGTAACATTGCACATTTTGCTCAGATGTTATGTCAGGTGGTTTGCATTTCCCCCTTTCTATTTCTGCTTTTTCCAAATTTTTAAGTTTTAAAAACTGAAGTGAAGATCGCTAGGGAAACACAGAAGGCAGTAGGGACTCTGAAGGGGCTTCCTGGGGTGCTGGACGGCTGGAGACAGAAAGCAGAGACTCTGCCACACACCCCGACCCCCTGCCCAACACAACCACCCAAGAAAATATGGCTTTGCTGACGCAGGTTTTAGGTCAAGAAATAGCCGACCCAGGATTTGTAAGCATTCCCCTCATCAGAAATGAAAAAATAATTAATATAAATTCTTCTCAAAGGGCAATTAAGACCCCAGAACACAGGGAGGTGACATAGTTAGAACTGAGCTCCAAGGATTCGAAGACCCATTCCATTTTGCTGCAATGGCCTCATCGGCAGCTTCAAGCCAATACAACCCTCTCAGGCCAAGGAGACCCAGGCCGGGAAGTGCAGCCTCTGCTCCCCCGCTGTGCACTCCCTTCCCTCTGGATACCTTTGAAAACCTAGGCTATTACTAAGAATTTAATCTAACACTACATGGAAGTGGGAGGGGGGTGTTTTTTCTCCCAGTTACTCCACAGGCCACCAGAAACACTGCAGAAGGAAGGACTCCTTCAATCACATTTACCAGGTTGCATGATGTGTAATTTCTACTTGTAAACAGCTCAGCATTTCATTAAAAGGCAGACCAAAAAAGACCCCTAAATTTTCATACTCTGACGGTCAACCAGAATGCACTAGACTAATATTAGCGCTGGAAAACAATGCAACTGAATCTCCTTAGAATACTCAACATTTTCTTTTCAATAAATTTTAACAGGTTGATGAAGTTTTAAGAGACTTGGTTAGTCGGGTCATAACAATGAGTTCATCCCCTGCTCCCTCACCATCTGTTCTTAATAAAGCAGCCAGACTGTGAGCGTAGGACTGGCCACTCCCTTTCTCAACACGTTCTCTCCAAGAAAGAGCCAAGTCCTCACCGTGACCTACATGGCCCTACTCAGTGTAGCCCTCCCTACCTCTGCCATCACCAACCCCTTGTCCCCTCACTCGCCCTATCCTTAGCCATCCTGAAACACCCTACCTCAGGGCTTTTGCACTAGCTGTACCCCCTGTTCAGCACACTCTGCCCCCACATATCTGCATGGGTCACTCCCTCACTTCCATCAAGTCTGTTCGAAACACTATTTCTCAGCACAGCCTACCCTGACCACTCTACATAAAATGTACTAGCCCATCAATGGCCTGCCCCAATACTCCTGATCTTCCGATCTTACTCCATTATTTTTCAAAGTATTTGTGGCTTAATATTTTACTGTATTATTTTATTTTACTCAGTACGCATTATACAATATATACTCAATGAGGTGGTCATGTTGTCTTTTGTTATTGAGTGTCCCAAGCTTCCAGAACAGTGCCTGGCACATAGTAGGCCCTCAAATAATACTTTTTGAATGAATGAATGATTTTGGCCGATCTTCTCTTGTAGGAAGGTGATGAAGCAGTCATTCACTCAATAGTAGTTCCATAATACAAAAGAGAAAGGCAGTGTGTAAAATGTAATTATTTTGGTTACCTCACAATAGAGCTATGGGGATTTAGAAGATTAATGCTTAGAATAATATTGATGGGTTATTATTATATAACTATGTCTAAATCAATCATTGCTTCACATTTTAATGGCAGAATGTTGGCTGGGGAAGAGAAGACAAATTAATTTCTTCTAGGGGGTGCTGATATACTTATCAGGATGCAAGTATATTTGGCACCAATCTTCTTGGGTAAGCCTAGGACAACAGATGAGAAAGCAACATGAGAGCACTATGAATTTTTCTTCCTATAAATTTTATAGTTTAAAAAAAAGGAATAATCCATCCTATATAGTCAAAGAAAGAAAATCTACCTTAGCGCACTTACTGATAAGACTATCATGAAATAATTGCCATAGGGATGTAATATTTAGTTGATTAACATTTAACTTTTCAACAGAAAGCCAAGTATCTCTTCTTCCAGGACATTCAACATTACCCCTCCCAGAAAATGAGACAATCAACTAACAGAAAAAAGTTACAGCCAAAGGAAATAGCTTCACAGCACAAAAGTACCCCGGGGCCATGTTGTCCAGTGTGTACCTAGATTATGTGAATCACCATGGTATAGGACGCACAACACAAGCCTCGAAAGACATGTGAAAATGTAGCTAAGTAGGAAAGAAATGAATTTTCTTAAAACCATGCATTAGAGGTAGCCATTTCATTTTTCTGTTTTCCTGGAAAAAAACTGTTTTAATTTCCAAACCAGTATTTTTGGAATGGAGAGCCAAGCTTCTGTCACCACCCATCCCTTCATATTGTCCTTGTGGCTTTTCCAGGTGTTGTTCTAAAGGCACAACAGGGGCAGGGCCCGCCAGCTGCACGACTCCAGGGGGAGTTAATAAGGGACGCACGAGCGTCAAGGGGGCCTAAGAGCAGTTTCCACCAAAATGTTTCTCTAACGACACTGAGAATCCTTCTAACATCAAGATGCTTTTATCGTTGACCACACCCCTTCTCAGGTCCAGGCTATTTATTACCTGAGTCTACTGGGTTTCCTGAGTTTCATTCAAAAGCAATCTTCGAGAACTTTTTGATTCAGAAATGAGAAAAGAGCTATATGGATCAAGAGTCAAGAGCAAGATGCTTTAAAATCTGTGTATGCACTAAAAAATCCCAGTGTAATGACCAGAAAGTTCACAAAATGCTAACGCTGAACAGAGTAGTGGATACAATCTGATAGAAACTCAATTCTAGAGGAGATGTAACTGTCCAGAGTTGCATCATTAATAAGCTGATGAGTCAGGGTCATTGCCTGGGGACCCTGACCTCAAATACCATTGTCCTGTGTGTGTGTGTGTGTGTGTGTGTGTGTGTGTGTGTGTGTCTATTTTAAACTCCAGTACACAGCTGTCTTTTGACCAAAGCGAAATGCAGCTGGGCCAGTGAAAATTTAGACTACGTGGCTTATACATGACAGAAGGAAAATAAATGATACCTGACCCCATCCCAACTCCTCTCTTTTGTAGCTTTTGAAATACACTACTCTTAAGTTTGCAGTTAGCCCAAGGAAGCATTGTTATTTCCTTTCTTGAATAGCACACGAAATGGGGAGTCTATGTGGCTCTGTAGGTTTGAGTGTCCAATTTCAGCTCAGGTCATGATCTTACAGTTTGTGGGTTCAAGTCCTGCGTTGGGCTCTGTGCTGACAGTTCAGAGCCTAGAACATCCTTCTGATTCTGTGTCTCCCTCTCTCTGCCCCTCCCCTTCTCTTCTCTCTTTCTCAAATAAATAAACATAAGAAAAAAAGAAATAGCACAACAAGTAATGTCTATTGACCTAAATGCAAAGATCTGCTGTTCCACTTACCAAAAGAATA
This sequence comes from Mungos mungo, assembly GCA_004023785.1. Classification (NCBI taxonomy): domain Eukaryota; kingdom Metazoa; phylum Chordata; class Mammalia; order Carnivora; family Herpestidae; genus Mungos; species Mungos mungo. The sequence continues at coordinate 74,884 of PISW01000824.1, forward strand.
CTATGCAAAAAATGCTCGACAAATACTTTATAATGAATAGAAAACTCCCAATGAATTAGACAGCCATTATTTGTAATAGACCACTAAGGATTCCTCTCTTATAGATCCGTTCACTGCAATAATTTTTTTAAATTTTTTTTTACATTTATTTATTTATTAGAGACAGAAAGAGACAGCTCGAGCTGGAGAGGGTCAGAGAGAGAGGGAGACACAGAATCCAAAGAAGGCTCCAGGCTCTGAGCTAGCTGTCAGCACAGAGCCCGATGCGGGGCTCGAACCCACGAACCATGAGATCATGACCTGAGCCGAAGCCGGATGCTTAACCGACTGAGCCACCCAGGCGCCCCTGCAATAATTTTTTAAGAAGTGCCTTATCCTTTTATCATGGCTTAAATTTGGGCTCCATTTCTAATGATTTACAATTTTTTATTGTAGTCAAATATACATAACCTAAAATTTGCCTTTTTAACCATTTTTAAATGTATAGTTCAAGTAGCAGGGAACATATCCACAGTGTTGTGCAATTATCATCACCACGATCCTTTTCATGAAAAGGTTCATCCTCCAGAACCTTTTCATGTTCCCAAACTGAAATTCCGTACCCACGGAACACCTTCCCACTCCTCCCCTCCCCCACCCCACCTCCTGGCAACTACAATTCTACCTTCTGTCTACAAATTTGACTACTCTATGGATGTCATGTAAGTGAAATTACACGGTATTTTTCCTTTTGCAACCAGCTTATTTCACTTCACATAATGTCTTCAAGGCTCGTCCATGTTGTCATATGTGTCAGAATTGCCTTCTTTTTTTAAGTCTCAATAACATCCCATTGCACTTATATACAGCACATTTTATCCATTCATCCACCCACGGACATCTGGGTTGCTTCCATTTTCTGGTGAGTAACGTGGTTACAAACATGGGTGCACACACCTCTTCAAGTCCCTGCTTTTGATTCTTTTGGGTGCGTACCCAGGAGGGAGACTACTGGGTCACATGGTAATTCTATGTTTAATTTTTTGAAGAGCCACCGTGCTGTTTTCCAAACCACTGCGCCATGTTCCGTTCCCACCAGCACGGCACAAGAACTCCAATTTCTCCCGTCCTCACCAACACTTGTTAGTTTCTGGGTTTTTTTTTTTAAATAGTTGCCATTCCAAAGGGTGTGAACTGCCATCTCACTCATCCTGATTTGCATTTCCCTAATGAATCATGACACTGAGTATTTTTTTCATGTGCATATTGGTCACTTGCATGCCTTCTTTTGAGACCTGTCTTTTCAAGGCCTTTGTCCATTTCTTCACTGAGTTGTTTTGGCTCCATTTTTAACAATTCCATCTATAGATCATTGTAGATGCTGGGGGCATTCTGGTTCAATGGTTCTTTGGGGCTTGGGAGTTGTGTTTATGTCTTGGGGCCTCTAGGACATAAGCTGTAGAAATTAGAATATATGATTTGGTCATTTTTAGGTGCCCTCTAAATAGCTTAAAGCCTGCTGTTCTCTACCTATTTACTCCTGAGCCAGTAAACTAATAGCCTTAGGAAAAACAGTATGGCCTAGAGGCATAAAATGTGGTTACAATCCCGGGTTTAACCGAGAACCAGTTCTATGTGATTATGCAACTTGACCGGTATCTCTGGGGTGCTGGACCTGAAATAATTTCCAGAGTTCCTTTCGACCCCAACAGTCTGATATTAGATATCTATCACTCGTACCTTCTTTGAAATAATGGGATGCAGAGAGTGATTCTCAGCTCAGCAGTCATGAAGCGTATTTTCATACTTTTCAGAAATCACATATTATAAAAAAACAGAAGTATCACATTTACTGACCAAAGTCTTTCCCCATTGATGCATGTAGGCAGGTGAGCCACTGTTTACCTAGTATAAGGCAAGTGCCATAAAATTTGATTCTCTTCTACCCTTTGCCCTTAGAGAAGGGGTTTTGAAGAGGGCTTTTATTTCAAACACTGAATGTCTAGATCTAAATAAAAGTGCATTACAAAGAGTAGAAAGTGAAGCCTGAGCAGCTACGGTGAGAGAGAGGTTGGGGGCTTCGGGGCTCTCCATGCAGCCTTGCTGGAACACAACTGTATTATTAGCTTCAAATAATGTGGAGGAAGGAGGTGGAGTAAAGTCAGGAATGTGCCATAAAGTCACAAAAACAAGTCAACTGGAATCAAAACTAGTAAAACCAATGAAAAACTTTTCTTCCACCATTGCCTCATGTGATGTTTTTCTGACCTCCTATAAATCATTTTCCTTTTTTTTATGTTTTTTTTTTTTTGAGAGAGAGAGAGAAAGGGTGAACAGGGGAGGGTGAGAGAGAGAGGGAGACACAGAATCTGAAGCAAGTTCCAGGCTCTGAGCTGTCAGCACAGAGCCTGATGCGGGGCTTGAACCCATGAACCACGAGATCGTGACCTGAGCTGAAGCCGGACGCTTAACCCACTGAGCCACCCAGGCACCCCGGTAAGCCATTTTCTAACATATGAACTATACGTGGCAATGTGTGGGACAGCAAAGACAGACAAGTCGTCCTCGGAATCAGAGGTCCTCCTCTGAGTGAAACCGGTGAGAAGGAAGGGGCAGACCTCACATTCACAAAGGGTCTCAAACTTAAATTGTGTATTATTCAGGAGGTCACAGAAAAGCCCCAATGAGGCCAAAAGGCAGAGACATTCTTCATATGGACATAAACTTGTGCCCATTACCAGCCCAAGCCCCTGGCATACACAGAGAATCTACATGTTCTTATACAAATCCCTAAAACATTTTTGCAAAAGGCAAGATGAAAGTGCATGTATTCTGTGTATGCTACATGTGTTAACTTGTTAAGCATAAGGCTTGAAAAGGTGCCACAAAAATTTATAGCCTTGTTCGGGCACTCTGCTTCTTTTCACTTGCCAGAGGTTTCAGAACATGGAAGTAGGCTGGGCTTCACACCCCCCTTCCCCCGGCAATCCACACCCTGCCCCGCTGTGACTCTCGCTAGGAGGAAGGCTATGCTGTAAGTCTGAGAAAAATCATAGAGAAGAGGCTGCGGTGGGCACAGCTGGCATCACTGGGCATCTTACACTCTGCTCTGTTAACAGTAGAAAATGGCTGTTCTCTGCCTTTTGTTTTTCATTCTGCTCTGCCTGGTTCAAGGCCTGCAGCCTAGGAGCAGACACACCCGTCAGTACTGAGTTTAATAAAGAGACAGCAATGACAATGGGTTGGCCTTTCACTTCTCCAACGTTACCAAATTCTGAAACCAGATGTACTTGAGAAGTAACATTTAAGCCATCCGTGGTCACCATTCTAGGCCAAAATAATCAGAAGCACGTGCTCAGGACAAGTTTTACGAAGACCCTAACAAACTTCATGAATAAAATTCTCACCGATCGTGTGAACATCCACCATTTGCAAGACAATCTCAGGCTTCAAATACAGCAACTCTTAGACGCGCTTCAATAAAACCAAGGCTTGCACATTACACTAAAAACTATTGCAAGAATTCTAAGACTGGACAAGATATTTCAGGCTGACAGTAATTAACAAAGAGCCAATTTTACTTTAAATGAATGAACATCACTTTGATTTTTGACTTGGACTCTTAAATCATTTTACCAAGAGGGTTGATAGAGTTAGTAAAACAATACCATTGATTCTGTAAACGTTCTATAAACCACGTTGGAAAATGTTTGGGTATAAAACTAAGGACAGTCTTGGATTCTTCTTGCGTGGTAAATTTTAGTCCTGGGCTCCAGTGTACGACACATATTCTTTGGGAGGACGAGTCTGGGGAAGGCAAGTCTGAGAAAAACCATCCAGGGCTGAGGTTGGACTCAATCCAAGGAAAGCAGAGAGACTGGGCCGGGTTAGTGAATTTCAGAAAGACCCACAGTAACAGATCTTTAGCTTCTGCTTTAAGCGTCAGATAACAATCACTTCCCCCCTCTGAAGTTTATAAACCAACTTCGGATTCCTAAGGACTGTGGTACTAAGCTAAAATGAATGACTCACAGATACATAAAACCAACTTAACATGTGAACCTTGTCAGAAAACCTAAAGCAATGGGTCCTAGGTTCCTAAGAAATCTAAAAAGGTTTTAACTCCACAGCAAATAATCCAAGCACATAGACCATTCTTACGTGTTGATTACTTTGCATTCCACAGAATACAATACTATCAGAGTGAACTTTATCATCTTAGGTTAATTAGTTAAATTAGGAATGCAGTGTAAGGTATGTGGTGATAAACCACTAGGACAGATAAAGGATGATTATTCCATTCATCCCCATATATGTGGAAAAAAAGCAACTTCAACTGGTAACTTGTCAAAAACAAATCAAGAGATCAGATGGCCCTTTCCGAGCAAAGCCAGGGTTCCAGGCCATGAACAGGGGGTGTTGCTAGGAGAAGCAGGAAATGTGAGTAGCCACAAGCCATCGCAATCATGATAACCACCAGCAAGGAACAGATAGTGCTCATATGAGGCCATGGATAGATGTCCTGTGATACCTATGTCAGTGACTCAGCTCAAAGGCGGGTAAATGGCAGAGAGGGATTTCAAGGCAGATACGTCGGACTCTAAAGCCTGAGGCTTTCCCACACAATCCACCAGCCGAAGGCAGTCTTCAGTGTGCACAGTGCACACGAGACCGCTGGGTACACTACATGGTCCTTTTGAGTCTCTGTTCAACAGATACATACATAACCCTATAGTCCACAAGACCGCAGCCTGTTCACAAAAGAATGTGGGTAACCCTCCTCATCTGGCAATTAAAATAGCCCACAGCAGATTAGCTCTCTGTAGAAGACGCAGTTCGATCAACCACAGTGTGGTCACAGGATGACAAGCAGAAGGGGCCTCCTGGATCCATTCTACAGCAGCTGGTCTGAAGAAAGCTGTGTTAGCAGCAGTGGTCTGCTCAGAGTCCCTGAGAGAAAAAGCGGGGGTGCAATTTGGAGAATCCGTGAACACATCCCTAGGAAAAAAGGCACCGGTCTGGCCTCTCTGAGTGTCTGACTCTCTGAGTCAATCCTCTGTTGACCTGTTCACCCTAGAGTGGAAGTAGACACAACAGCTTTGAGGAAGATCACACCAGAGACAACGCCACTGGCCCCCTGTCTTGCTGCTCTAATCCTACACTCTCCCAAGAAACTTTCCGATCATCAGTGAACTTCTGAGGGTCCCTTTTCTCCATGAAGTCTCCAGTCTGTTAATATACCAACCAATATGGACATACTATTCCACATGACAAATATTTATTTATTTATCAATAAAAACAGTCCATTGCATGGCAGACACTGGGGCACATTTATATGTGTCATATTGTTTAATCCACATACCCTAGGTGATGCCTCATATGGAATCCAAAAACAATTAGTTATTGACACTTAAAAGACTTCCCTGAGTCATCGAGGGCTAGGTATGGGATCCAAGTAGGATTCTACACCTTTATAATAAATGCCCAAGGTCTAAGGGTAATTTAAAAAGGGAAAGAGGTGTTGGTAGACTTGAAAGTCTATCCGAAATTTTCGATTTATGAGCAGTTGCTCTAGAAAGCAGGTCCAGAAACCTTAGCAGATTTTCAGGAGGGTTTTTATCTCAGAAAACTTTAAGCACCGCCCCCACAGTATTTTGTGCAGGCTACAATGCACAAATAATGGTGACATTACTTAATTGTCACCGACTTAAGGTTCAGTCACAGGTAAATAGCTGAATGCTGTTTTAATTGCTGTTAAGGCAACTTCAGGGCTAACTGCTTGATAGTGAACCTGACCTCTGCTCAATCTCATTATATGATTCCTCTCCGGGTTCCTTCCAACTCTTACCATGTGAGTGATTAGGGTGGATGGTGATACACACATGCAACAGCCAAAGTGCTTCTATTCTCCACTTGGTGGCCTCCAAGTCCTTACCCAAAAGTAGTACGGGAACAGGAGACCACACCCTGCACTGGTCTCGCCCATTTTGGGGTCACAGCAGTCAGCCATGTGCAGACAGCGGGGCTTAACACCTTCAATTTTGAACACGTCTTTTTTACTAGACTTCCCATACAGCATAACGCTTTATTATGCGAGAATACAACAGATGTTTTGGGGTCACTTTTGCTGTGAATCACCATTCCTTACACCACCTAGTAGAGAAATCGGCAATGTAAGAAAAGGACACTCCATTTTCTCATTTCTTTTTCTTGTGCAACATTTTATATAGCTACTTTAAAATCTAGAAATCAAACCTAATGTTAGCAATGTGTAGCTATGGAATAAACTCTAAAGTCACTGATACCCATAAATAATTGTGTGCATTCACAACAAAACTGATATTTAATTATGAATCTATGATGTTACAAAAAAAAAATACCACCCTAAGATGCTTTGGTCAATTATACCTTAATATAACTGGGGAGGAAAGAAAGATGCTTTGTAAGAAAAAGGAAGTCCTACTGTGTTTACGATGATCTTATTTCATAGTTAACAAAAAAAGAACTTTATACCTTTTTTTTGGTCACTTTTGCTCAAGGTCTAAGAGTTTTTAGCTTTTATAGTCAGGACTCTAGTACAGAATATAATTCTAAATTGGAAGTATATTTCAGAAACATTCGTGTTGGAAGTATTTGCTAAAACTATAATAATTATTGCAAAGTTATTGATCTTAGTCTGCTGTCTGAACTCTTACTGATGAAATATAATTATACTCACTGGTTATAGGAAGGAGCTCAGGAAAATGGGATTTATAAGTTAGTTTTGTTAAAAAGCCTCACCGTTTCTGTGTTGGAAAGATTGAGTGTGGTCTTTAAAATACCAGCATTTTGACCCTGAAACTGATTTATTTGGAGCAGAGACTGCACCAATGCAAATTTTCCTGGCATAATGTTTGCTAAGCTAGTTGCTCCCAGAATTACTTTCTATCATGATTTAAAAGACACCTTTGTTGTTGATTTTACTAATAAATATGGATCAACATCACTTAATCAGACAAGCCCATTATTTCAAAGAAAGTCACTTTAAAAACCTTTTTCTCTCAGACCAATAGTTATTTATCTTGCAACTGACAAAGAATAAAAGTCCTTTCCAGAGCGTTACACAAGGAGCCAGAATTGAAGTTTTCCCTTTCCGTCCCTTAGGTGCCTGGGTGCCTGGGTGGCTCAGTTTGTTAAGCACCCAATTTTTTATTTTGGCTCAAGTCATGACCTCATGATCTCATAGTTTCATGAGTTTGAGCCCCGTGTCAGGCTCTGCACTGACCTTGCAGAACCTGCTTGGGATTCTTTCTCTCCCTCTCTCTCTGCCCCTCTCCTACTCACTCTTCCCCCTACCTTTTCTCTTTCTGTCAAAATAAATACATTAAAAATAAATAAAATTGGGGCACCTGGGTGGCTCAGTCGGTTGAGCGTCCGACTTCAGCTCAGGTCATGATCTCACGGTCAATGGGTTCGAGCCCTGCGTTGGGCTCTGTGCTGACAGCTAGCTCAGAGCCTGGAGCCTGTCTTCAGATTCTGTGTCTCCCTCTCTCTCTGACCCTCCCCTGCTCATGCTGTCTCTCTCTCTCTCAAAAATAAATAAAACATAAAAAAATTTTTTAAAAATAAAAATAAATAAAATTTATAAAATTTTAAATAAATAAAAAAAATTTCCCTTTAAAAGTAAGTGTAGTGGCTTGAATTTTAATAGGTATGGACATACAGCTGCTCAATAAATATTTGTTGCCTGAATTTTCCTTAAAAATGATCATCGGCAAATACAGGCTCAAATTCTTCTGAGAAATGGGCATGGTTACCTAACACAAAGAAGATCAACACCAAACTTCAAGTTTCATTTTAAAACTTCAAATCAGTAACAGCTATATGTGTACACATGACCCCCTCCCATCCAAAACTACGACAGAGGGACAGAGATTTAGTTTAGGTGTTTGTCTCAAGCAGAGCCTGTCCACTGCTCACACTCCACAGCTGTGAAATGACAGCTCTGAACAGAAAACGGAAAAGATAGATCTTTCGGGACTGTTCTCCAGAACGGCACGGGGAAAATCTCCCGTCTTTCAACGCCCTCCTCCAAAGTACCAAAGTACTCCACTTTGTCTTGGGAACTAGGTATCTGGGTATTTGGTGGGGGGGAGGGGGGGTGCGCGGCACACGTGTGTGTTTTCCAACTCATTCCCCCACGCGGCCATGCCACCTGCTTGAACGCCCTAGAACATGAACGGGTCTTGCCGGGACCCAGCTCACCAGCGGCTCCTCCTTCCCGCCCCATGACTCAAATACATCCTTACCAAAGCACATCTGTAACATCCTTTCAAAACCTCTCTCAAAATTCACACTTCCCTCTGAACCCTAAACCCTCCTGACCACATCTTCATTTTTCAACGTTCTTTGAAGAAACCCACCATTTAGGGTAGCACACAGGCTGCTCTATTTATAGGTTTCCCTCCTGTGGAATCAGAAGCATCATCAGTTCTGTTTCCCTTATAGCGCTTAATAATCTCCAATTCTGGCTTTAGACCACAGTAGGTACTCTGTGAATCTGTACCTAAAGGAACATTCTACTACTGTGCTTTACACTTGCACTGACTGAAGCCAAAACTGCATACGACAGATGTGGGAGGAACACAATGAGTCACCACCTAGACACGGGCACTCGGTGTCGGGAGGGCCATCAGAGCTTCAGGCCAGCCTCGGACATGGAAATTCCACCTGCGAGCCGCACCTCGGACCTGTCCCACTCCTGATCAACAGCGATGCAAGGGCACACGGATCAACAACTCAACATCACACCCCCGCCCCCGCTTCTGATTCTGACACATTCAGAAAACGTGTATGTTAGGTTTGGAGGATATAGGATTTTCTTGTAGCTGATAACAGACTGTGAGAGGCAGAAAGCGTTTTTAAGATTATGCCTCAGGTCCAAGCTGGCTCTCCGTGACAGCAAGAACAGAGCCAGGAAGGCGGAAGAGCGGTGAAGGTCACTGCTATTGGCATAGCCCGGTGTCAGCCCCGAGTCCTCCCATTTCCAATGTGGCAACCCTTCCCCGTGCTATGTTCTTCTCTCTTCCTCGTGATATCTGTCTTAAGCTTCCCTTCTCCTGGGGCACCCGGGTGGCCCGGTCAGTTAAGTGTCCGACTCTTAGTTGCAGCTTAGGTCATGATCTTGTGATTTGGCTCATGGGATGTAACCCCACATTGGGCTCTACCTGACCATGTGGAACCTGCTTGGGATTCTCTCTCTCCCTCTCTCTCTCCCACTCCCCTCTCTCAAAATAAAAAAATAAACTTTGTTTTAAAAATGGCCTTCTCTTCTCAAAACATACATGAAAATGGTTGGAGGAAGTGAGATTGGGGGCAGACATACAGGGTAGTGGAGGGAAGGAACAGCAGATGGTGTTTTAAAGGTGTGCAAAGGAACTAACCCACTTGGAGACAACACACACACACACACACACACACACACACAAACACACACACCCTAAATACACCTGCAATTTCTGTAACATTGTTCCTTCACTGCTAAGAAGGCAACTTGTCTCAAAAACCAAGGAGTGACTTTGGACAAACTTTGAGCCACTTCTGATCCATTTCTCCAAATGCTTGAGGAGGGTATTAACATTTTTTTAAACCCTAAAATTAAAAAAAAAAAAAGTTGGTCATTTTTAGCTCTCTGGAAACTCCACTTGGGGGAGGAGTCCTTCCCGGATGATACTGGACGAATCCTGTCCTCATGGGGCTGACAGGAGAGCAGAGCTGGAGAAGGAGGAGTCAATGAGAACCAGGCTCTCCTCCAGGACTTGAGTTTCTTTAAATCTGCCCGTCTCTAAGGTCTTCTTATTAACCCTTCCTATTCGCACGCACATCCAGCATACCTACAGGGCGTGCTTTCTGAAAAGCTGAAGGCAGGATCGACCCACCCTTCCGGACTCAGCCCAGTGCCCATCTCGCCCATGAGCCCATACCGTGTCCTGCTCCCACAGCAAATAAATAACCAGAACAACATACTTCTTAATTATCCATTCCTGCCTCCGTCTAGATTTGCTGTGCATGTGAGAAATTTCTTCCCCACAATACACATTTCTTGCTATCAAGAAACGGATCTTACACTTGTGGGTTTTTCTTTTCTTTTTAAACAAAATTTTTAATGTTTATTTCTGAGAGAACTGAGCATAAGCAAGGAGGTAGGAGTACAGAGAGAGGGAGACACAGAGTCCGAAGCAGGCTCCAGGCTCTGAGCTGTCAGCACAGAGCCTGATGCAGGGCTCGAACTCGTGAATTTCAAGATCATGACCTAAGCCGAAGTCAGAGGTTCAACCAACAGAGCCACCCAAGAGCACCTGGGTGTTCATTTCTAATAACCTCCCCAGTTAAGGGCTCAAAGATTCACAAGTGAGAAAAAAAAAAAAAAACCTGACGAGTGATACATGTATTATTTCTCCACTCATCACTTCCTCTGGGCAGAGTTCATTAAGAACTTTCATTTTCCTCTTACCGCAGCCTACCTGGCACTCATTAAAAATCTGCCCCGGCACCTTTATACCTTGACAAGGAGGTCTACATCGGGAAATAACATTTGCTAGGAGGGGGGAGACGCCAAGTCCATCATCCTCTTTCAAAGTTCAGGTTCGACCTACGAGAAAGACCTGCATTGCTATGTAGTGGAGTCTCCCCTTTCCCTCCCCCCCTCTTTTTTTTTAACCAAGACTGTTCACATAGACTAGATAATATGAATCCTTACAGCATAAAAGACATGAGGCCGAACAAATTTTAAAAGGTAGGACGCATATTCAGTGCACTTAGAATTGAGCTTTTGGCTTCTTAGTAAAGAAAATGAAAGTACTTGTTTAGGAAATAAAAGAAAAATGTCCTATCCATACACCCGGTTTTAAATCACATGGGAAAAACACTGTGGTGTTACAAAACCCTCCCCTTCTCCTGCCTCCCAGTGTTTACAGTCTATGATACTTTGTTTCTTTATTTCATTGGTTCAAATAAGTTTCCTTCAGGAAGGGGGGAGAAAATCAACTTACAACCATTTTTAAACATTTTGTTAGGGTTTTCCCCCCCATTTCTCTTAAAAATAGCCTAGCTAACGTTTATAGAATGTATTTGTTGTAGGTGCCAGACCACATGCAAGAGGCTTGAACTGGATTATCTCATTCAATCGTCAGGTAAATGGAGGAAGTGGGCCCCGTGTGAAAGCGATAAGCAAAGCGGTCAAGATCACAGGGCTTGCACTTAGGGCTTGGGGCTGTCTGTCTCATCCTGTGCTCTTCCCGGACACATTTCACTGACACCCGACACCTGCCTCTGGAAATGGACACATGAAGGCTTGGGAGGGGGGGAGGGGAAGACAGGCAAAATGCCCCGTGTGTCATTTCCACAGGGATCCGGCAGCCAAACGTTTTCACAACAGAGACATGTCTTCCAACAGCACGTTCTTTCACCTGATGAAATTCAGACATTTCTCTTCAAAGAAATCTTTTTTTCAAGCTTTTTATATATAGCTTCATTTCCTCAATGAAATGTTGCTGCCCTTTTTGCTTTTTTTTTTTTAAAGGAAGGCTCAGGAAGCCATGGGTGTGCAGCAGATTCTGAGATCAGGGGCAGAACAAACCAGTGATATCATAACTGTTATTTTTGAGAGACAGACGGAGCATGAGTGGGGGACGGGCAGAGAGAGAGAGGGAGACACAGAGTCCAAATCAGGCTCCAGGCTCTGAGCTGTCAGCACAGAGCCTGACGCGGGGCTCAAACCCACAAACCGTGAAATCATGTCCTGAGCTGAAATTGGATGCTTAACTGACTGAGCCCCCCAGGGGCCCCTCAGGGACGTAACTCCTTAATCTTGCTGGAATGTTCAGTTCTTTAACGAATGAAGAAAGGCCACCTGAAAGTGATCTGACAACCATCTCTGTACTGTGTGTACTGTACGGTTCAGTCCTGTGAAGTGACTAGAAACATCATCCTACATCGTTACCAAAAGTTTTCAGAGTCACTGAAGTGAGAAAGATGGCTCACATTTTCCCCCTAAGGTATTCTCAATCCTCATATGGAAACAAGGTACTAACAGGACTCTCAGAAGTCTGGCCAAGAGCTCAAGTTAGAGAGAAAGCCTGTGTGTGTGTGTGTGTGTGTGTGTGTGTGTGTGTGTGTGTGTTCAGGAAACTTCTGCTTCTATCTCAATTCCAGACACATTTGACCTTACGAAGTTCCAAAACACATACCTGGGTGGCTCAGTCGGTTAAGTGTCTGACTCTTGATCTCGGTTCAGGTCATGATCCCACTGTTCATGAGTTCAAGGCCCGCATCAGGTTCAGTGGATTCTGTCTCTCCTTTTCTCTGCCCCTTACCTGCTCATGTTCATGCTTCCTCTCTCTCTAAAAATAAATAAACTTAAAAAAAACGAATTTATAAAACACAGGGATAAACAAAACAGAGTTTTGCTGGAGGGCTGCTGTCAATGGCAATATTTTACATTTAAGTTATTTTTCATATAATTTAGAAGATGTTACATTCAAATAGAGAAAACTGGAGTGTCTAAAAAGAACATGTAATACAAAGTGAAAATGTATCACACCGCAGCTTAGAGCCCTTCCCAGGAACAATCACTGTTTCTTTCATACCCTCCTGGAAGTCTCCAGTTCATACGTGAGTCTTATTTTACACAAATGGGGAACTGATGTACAGGATTTACACTGACAAATTATACCACGCCTGATCTTTTAGGGCAAACCTGGGAAGGGCTGGGGAAGCCTTGATGTCCAGCACCCAAGGCTCCATGGGGACGTGGGCAAAGCAATGCCCGTGGGGAGGACACAGCTCCTGAACTCTCTGTCCAGTCAGACCTGCTTCAGGAAGTGACCAAGGGCCAGCTGAGTTGGCCCGAAGAGTGGACCCCCCTCCTCAGGCCGAGAAGGGGTGAAATTGCAGGGCCTGGAGTAACCACCAAGGTCAGGACTGTCCCCAATTCCACATGTCCCCACAGGGTCCCCCCATCGCTCACATCAGAAACACCTGCAACTTAAATGAAGTAAAAATGAGAGAACGCTTTACCAATACTTTAAAATATCCTCTTTTGTGTCATTGGTACAAAATATTTAGAAAGTTGAGAGAACTTCCTACCAAGAACATGGGCTCCAGTACAGCAGGGAGCTTCTGCTGTATTGAACACAGGCTCTGGGGCCCAGACCCAGGGCTGATTTCCATGGACATGGGGTTCTTGCCTAGAACCCTGAGTTCAGAAGGGTCCTGTCCTTGGTTTAATGCCCTGCAGTCATCTTGAAATTCTCAATGGTTTTTGACCAAGGGACCTTACATTTTCATTTTGTATTAGGTGTGACAAATTATACAGCCGGTCCTCCCTGGAGCACTACCTTCCTAGGGCAGGTGTCCAATTCACTTGTCAAATACATAGTGAATTAATGGAAGTCACTTTAGGACGTAGGTCAACGAACTACAGCCGATAACCCGATTCTGGCCCACCTCCTGTTTTTATAAATAAAGTTTTATTAAAACATAGCCTCACCCATTTGTATCTTGCCCATGGCTGCTTTCACTCTATAATAGAAGAGTTAAGTGACAGTGACAGACACTTTAGGGCCCACAAAGCCTAAAATGCTTACGATCCAGCCCTTTACAGAAAAGTTTTTCTGACCCCTGCCTTAGAACACCATCCCAAGTTTTTCTACCCAAATCACTGAAACAGCAGAAAGAGCAGGTAGTCTTGTGAGATATCGAGTGTCAGTCTAGCCTGAAGCAGCTAGCCATGCACTTGCTATTTCTTAGGTTTTTATCTTTAAAGTGTGTATGAATTTTGCAGCTTGGACTCAAATGCATTTTGAGTTTGTTTTAATGTTTATTTATTTTTGAGAGAGAGCAGGTACGAACGCATGCACACAAGTGGGGGAGAGGCGGGGGGCGGGGGGACGAGAGAGTATCCGAGGCAGCTCCAGGCTGTCAGCCCAGAGCATGACACGGGCTGCTCGATCCCACACACTGTGAGATGGTGGCCTGAACCGAAATCAGCAGCGGGGCTGCTTAACCAGCGGAGCCACCCAGGCACCCCATTCCTGTTTTAGTGCAAAGAGGCTCTAAATCTAAAATGATCTGTGTAAGTCATGGTCATTCCTTGCTGTGCCCTCTCTACAAGACTGAGTACACGGCCCCTCAGCCTGTACACCATGGCCCTAGCTTCTCCTCTTTAATGACCCGGTGCAGAAAGAAGCCTCCTGCAGTATGTAAGTATGCGCTGAGCCCCAGCACACGCCCATCATGTCTTACCAGCCCGGACGCCCTACTAGAGAGGATCCAACAAGGACATGAACATAGGAAATCCTGACTGCCCTTATTCTTTTTCTTTTTAAGATTAAAAAAAAATTTTTTTAACATTTATTCATTTTTGAGAGACAGAGCATGAGCAGGGGAGGGGCAGAGAGAGAGGGAGACACAGAACCTGAAGCAGGGTCCAGGCTCTGAGCTGTCAGCACAGAGCCCGACACGGGGCTCGAACCCATGGACTGTGAGATCATGACCTGAGTGGAGGCGGATGCTTAACTGACTGAGCCACCCAGGTGTCCCATGAGTACCCTTCTCGACCGAACTATCAATTATGACCCATCACACTGAGAGACTCATGAACGTTTGATGATTTTCCCCTGGGGGCTTTTCAGAAACTAGTCAGAGCTATTTCAGAACTCGCTTCTATCTGTTGGAAAGTTCTCAGGCTTGGCACTTGGTCGGAGATTTTTCAAAGGCCAGCTTCCTGATAATACTCAACAGCATTTCATTTCTAACTTAAATGATTTGTAGTGCTTCCTTTTCACAGTTAAAGTTCATCATTTATCCTGCCATCAGCAGCCATGTAATCAGCATATTTTCTCTAGCTAGTCAGTGTGTAATTAGCACATTCTCTCCAGCCAGGTCAAGGTGCCCGCATGACAGGTTAGAGCCACACCAGGAGGACCTTAGACTTGGCCTCTGGTTTCTTTCCCTGTGCATTCTCTCACAGCACAGGATGCAGGGGGGGGGGGGTCCAGAAGGCCAAAAGGGGGTTTTTCCTGGGCAAATGGCCAGGCCCCAGGAGAGAAGTAACCCCAGTGAAGTCTCTGATCACCGCAAGAACCTCTGGCCTGGCCACAGTAACAACACAGTATTATCAAAGGGATGGGTCGTGGAGATATCCCAAAATGCTTATCTCCAGGGACCCGTCAAGGTTTCTTCCTTCCTGCTGGGGGGATGGGATTAGCTTTATCTATTAGGTCTCCGTCAATAATGAAATCATTCATGGGACCCAAACGGACACACATTGAAAATAACCTGTGGCAAATACACAATCTGGGGCCATTTCCTTCCAGCTGTTTGTGAAATATCACACAAAAATCATAAGCTGTTGACAGTCCTGGCCACAGAAACCAGTAATGGGAACTCAGGAGTCACAGTCCCCAGGCCAGGTAAATACAAGTCTCACTGGGGGTGTTTGGAGATCTGGGGGAAGGGCTGTCCGTGGTTTACCCTCTGGGGACAACTGAACGCCCAGAGGCTAAGTTTCCCTCCCTTATTCCCAACCCCCTCCACCTGGCCCTAACAGCTGGCCAGCAGCCCACCCAGGCCTTGGAGCAGGAAAGGGCTCCTCCTTGCTGTAATCATCTACTTCACCCTGGAACTAGAACTTAAACGGCCAAAATAGCTACATGCTTGTTACAGTTCACTTAAGCCTTGGAAGATTAAGTTGATATGCTGGGTGGGGATGGGGGGATCAGAGCAGGATCTGCAGGCTCATAGTGAGATTTCTCTCCAGGCAGTACAGTGAGACTGGGATGAACTTGGGGAACTCTGATGTACTTGATTTAGAAGGGTGCCCTTGTGCTGACATCAACTCTGATCAGGAACTGACTTCACAGTTCAGCTCGGCAAAGTCTCTCTCTAATTTTTTTGTTTGTTTATTTATTTTTGAGAGAGACAGACAGAGACAGAGAAAGAGCATGAGCATGAGCAGAGAGAGGGAGAGAGAGAGACACACAGAATCTGAAGCAGGCTCCAGGTTCTGAGCTGTTAGCCCAGAGCCTGACCTGGGGCTCAAACCCACGAATCATGAGATCATGACCTGAGCCAAAGTCGGACGCTTAACCGACTGAGCCCCCCAGGCGCCCCTCTTCGGTGTGATTTTAAATCTTACTTTAGAGAGAGACATGGGCGTCTGGAAGGCTCAGTCGGTTAAGCGTCCGACTTTGGCTCAGGTCACGATCTCACAGTTCGTGGGTTCGAGCCCTGCATCAGACTCTGTGCTGACAGCTAGCTCGGAGCCTGGAGCCTGCTTCCCATTCTGTGTCTCCCTCTCTATCTGATCCTCCCCTGCTCACACTCTCTCTCTCTCTCAAAAATAAATAAAACCATTTAAAAAATTTAAAATAAAAATAAAATCACACCAAAGAATCTTTGATTTTTTTTTTTTTTTAGCGTAGGTGGATCTCACCTCAATAAACAGCATTCATTATGATCATCTGCAACACAAGATAATTCTTCACATTTCAAAACGGGAGTGTCTTTCAGTGGGTAGTTCCTCTATTTTGTTCACAATGTGGTTTTAGAAGTCACTTCAACTTATCCCTTATCCAAAGCACAGACTGCATAAGGCAAAGTCCCCTTGCATTTTAATTAAAGGTGCCCCAGGGCTCTTCCAACTTCACCCTCTAAATCCTCACCGCTATCTTCTTACAGGGGGAAAACAAACAAACAAATAAAAGAACATCATCCTTCCTCCATCAACATTGTCAACCATTCAGTAGTAAAGGCTTCCCACTAAGATGTTTAAACACACCGTGCTGGGAATCCGCGGGGATCCCTGAAACACAATAGCTCTCGCATTGTTTCCCAGGGCAGAGATTTCTACAACAAAGACAGGGTGCAGAGGTACAGAGATGATTCAAACAAGACAATTCAGATTAAAAAAAAAGTCCCCAGATTCAGAAGGTATGAAATCTTGGTGCCAGAAACCTGGCCCATGGGCACAGGAATGAGGAACTATTTCCTGTGTGGAGGTAGCAGGTGGGGGAGTGCAAGCATCTTCCAGTTTCCTAGAGGAAGGGCTGGCTAAAGTCAGGAACGGAGCAGGAGAAAGGCGGGGAGTCACGAAGTGACCCTCGCCAGAAAGCCAAAGCCGCTGGGCAACAGGTAGGACACCTGTTCTTCCCAGCATGTGGCAGTAATAACAGATGTCACAGTCCCTGAGCTCTGACAGGGGGCTAAGCTGCTCTTCTAAATGCGTTCACTTGCACTGACTCACAAAACCTGCCTGTGACCCCTTTACACTCTTAAAAAATAGAGACCTCCAAAGACCTTTTATCTGTGTAGGTTGTAACCCTGGTATGAACTGGAATATATATATTTAAGTGGGGAAAAAAGTTTAGATATTTACCAATTCATTTCTTTTTAAATTTTTTTAACATTCATTTATTTTTTGAGAGAGAGAGACACAGAGCATGAGTGGGTGAGGGGCAGAGAGAGACAGGGAGTCACAGATTCTGGAGCAGGATCCAGGCTCTGAGCCATCAGCACAGAGCCCGATGCAGGGCTCAAACACACAAAACAGATGCTTAACTGACTGAGGCCCCCGGGCACCCCACTAATTCATTTTTAAACTATAAGTACACGTTAACAGTGGCAATATTTTCCAAAGCAAAGGGGAAAAAATGGCGAGGAGAGAGACATTGTTTTGCATATTTTCTTTTCTTTTATTTAAATATTTTTAAATTTCTTTAAAGTTTTTATTTATTTATTTTGAGAAAGACAGAGACGCAGAGCATGGGAGAGAGAGAGAGAATCCCACCCAAGCAGGCTCTGAGCTGCCAGCACAGAGTCCGATGCAGAACTTGAACTCACGAACTGGGAGATCATGATGAACTGAAACCAAGAGACGGACACTCAACCAACTGAGCCATCCAGGTGCCTTGTTTTTTAATTTATTTTTTAGAGAGAGATTATGAGGGGGAGGAGAAAGAGAGGGGGACAGAGGATCCAAAGCCAGCTCTGCACTGACAGCAGAGAGCCCAATGTGGGGCTCTAACTCTCAAACCTAAGATCATGACCTGAGCCCAAGTGACTGAGCCACCCAGGCGCTCCTATTTTACATTTTTTCAAATCTTCTTAATGTCTGGCTCAACAGAAGACAGCTGGCCTCTCCTAGCTGTTTCTGTATTCAGTCTGTCACATAACCCTAGGACATGTTATATTCCCAGGACAGGTTAGCCTCAAGAAGTTATGCAGGAATGAACATGAAAAAGGCAAATAATATCAGAGTGCTATGATACACTATTATGAAAACCATCGGGTCTTGTGGACCTCTGAGAAGTTTTAGGGACCCCGTAGGGCACCCGGACTGCACATGGAGAACCCCTTCTTGCAAGTTTGAAACAATTATAATCTTCATTTTACAAGTAAGCCATCTGGCACAGAGAGGTCAAGGGACTGTCCTAGGACACATCGCTCGGAGCAGGTCGGAGCGGGTAAAATGCAGAGAGCGGAACACTTAACTTTCATCTGGCCATGGCACGGATTTGCCTGAGACGGTGAAGGGTAGGGCTGGGCATCGTGCTTGGCCTAGCGGAAGTGCTCCATCACATGAACACGTCTGTTGTGCAAGGTCTGGTGGAAAAGCCAGTGAGACTTCACGCATTTCTGATGACCTGATTATTGGACACCAGCACGAAAACAACAAAACTCCAGGCAACTGTGGTCCAGAGCGAGGACCCTGCCCCAGCTCTCGGGAGGGAGGTAGCCTTTTGCTACTCAGAAATTCCAGGGCCTTATCCCACCCTCCGGCAGGCAAATGATGCTGGCCAGCTCCGCACGCTGTCCCCTTGTTCCTTGGGAAACCCAAGCACACCAACAGAGCTGCTCCATTATTTACAGCCTCCTGTTTACATCACTCTGTATTTACAAGGAATCCTCAAGAAAGGAGATGAGGCACCTCCAGTCTGTGCCGCCAACCCTCTCCCAGAGCCAGCGTCTGTGGTCGTCCCCGTCCAGGGGCTCAGCATTCCAGGTTCTCTGGGACTACGCAGCGGGCCCTCAGGCCCTCAGCCTGCAGGTCAGTTCTGTTCCTACCTTAATTTAAGGTGGGAAGTGAGCGCACCTGGGGGAGTGCGACTGGCACAGTTCGGGCCACCTCAGTGTCAAAACGCCACCCCCGGACAGCAGGGATGGAAGAGAGGCCCCTGAAGCTATTGGCCCCCACCTCTCACCTGGGGCGCAGTAACTGGGCTCCGTGTTCCTACTCCGAAAGCCCTGGTCGCACACACATCCTTCTGGAGACTCTCTGCCAAAGGCATTTTGTGACGCGTAGGAGGGATGAGATCAGTTATCTCGCTAAAACGCTCCCAAGGCTCAACTCAGTTGGAATAAAACCCAAACTCTTTCACTTGGCTTCTAACGACCCGACTCAACGGGACCTGGCCTCTATCTTTCTGCCACAAGCCAGGGTTTCCTTCTCCGCTGGTCTCCGCTCTCTCGGCCCCCACTACCTGCATGGCCCCTGAACGACCCCCAGCATCTGCGATGTCACCTCCCGAAAAGGGCCTCCCCGCGATGGACTCCAGAGCCGCCCTTCCACTCCTCCATCCGGTTACATTAGAGACTTGGGGAGCACTCCCTTGCGGCGGTCACCTCTACTTTCCTGGTCTACTACCCGTCCCCCCATCTCGTCTCCACATCCTGCTCCCAGAACGTAACCGCTCCCCCCCTCAACACACACAGCAAAGAGGTCTCCCGGGGGACCCCGGCCGCGCGCCTGGCCCGGACCCCGCGCTCGGATGAACGACCCAATGAATGAAGGAGCGGCGCCTGTGGCCCCCGAGAGTCCCGGGCCGGCGTCCGGGTGGCCCGCGCGTCCGCACCGTCGGGCAGAGGACCGGGACCCCGCGGTCCCCCCGGTCGGCGCAGGTGCCTCCCGCCGGCGCGCGCTCTCGGGTCACTCACCATGGTGGCCGGGGCTCCGCCGCCGCCCGGCCGCGGAGCAGCGAGGGGCGCGGTGGTCACGAGGGCGCAGGGCGAGCGCAGGCGCCGACGGCTGACAGGTGAGGCGCCCGCTTCAGACCATG